>JARQSV010000638.1:320397-341368 GCA_030142285.1 Calameuta idolon
ACATATATATTCGCCTACCGTAAACGTAACATACACAAAGCCTTCAACCCAAAGCTACACGAGTGTGCCCCTTCCTTATCCGAGTACAGTATAAGGCGAATCAAACAATTGACGATAACTCGGGCACCGAGACGCCCAAGAGTGCCTCTTCCCTCGCTCATTCAATGAGACACAAGATAATCGTACCAGTCGACGGGTGAAGTTCGCATATGTGAAGATTATCAGAAAAACTGTATGACTAACGTCCGTGGCAGAGCAGCCACTCGATAAAACGACGATTGACCGGTTCGTTTAACGAGCACACTACCAGGACAGTGTTGGATACGTCACAGTGTGCACGCATGGATATGTATAAAGAAGGTAAATAAAGTAGCGACGCGTTAAGGCGCGTATTTAATATACTGCCGGTGCATTTGCCGTGCGATATATGTACTTACGTTTACGCGTACAGTGTATATCTGTATATATGATAAGTATGTATATATGACGGGGGTCCTAACTACCTATGGTACTTCCCTGACCACTGCTGTAATTCTATGCGCGATTTCCGTTTGAATTCATCTTGGATCACGATTACTTGGAGTTGATAGGCAGCCCGCATTCATCATCGTGGACCATCATCGTCCCGAGTGGGATGTGGACTGGACTCATCATTCCTGATCGGGAGTACTTACCAGACTTTTTAATCTGGGTACATCACGGACGACGAGTGGAGGCAGGCCTAAGGCTTTTTACATAGTATCGTGCCGTTAGGTTTGTATTGTGTAATTTCAACGATATATATGTATGTAATATGGGTAGCTATTGAGAGCTTACGTACATATAGATATACGGATCGTATGTAGGCACAGATTGCGATCTGGCAGAGAAGTTAGAGTCACTTGTAAGTATCTCGTTTGAATCTGGAATTGCATACCTTTTTTTTGGTTATGGTACAGAATAAATTGTACCAGCGGATCATTTGGATGCTTGAAAGTGATTAGGAAAATTTTAACCTTTCACCATGGAACAGTTGGTAGAATATTTTGAGAAATATTACGATTTGGACGTGGGCTCTACTGCGCGCGAATGAACTCGGGGGGCAGGTATAGAAAAGTCGTAAATTTCAAAGAAAAATTTCTTTCCCTTTCGTCTTCCCTTCACCGTCATACGTTTAATTTATTTATCAATTAATTTTGGAAAATTTTACTCGCTCGTCCCACCAACCCTAAATCTCTCTCGATCGTAAAATCCACCCTCTTGAAATTATAGCGATCAACCCCCACCCCTTATTACCACACGTAAACTGAATAGTCCTGCATACGTATAGCAGAAAAACATGAGATGCCCATCTCGAACGTGACTAGGCATCAGGTTAAGCCCAAATCGACTTATAAATATACATAACGGATGATTCATTGATTCTTGAATAAAATAAAAAACAGAAGGAGAGAGAGAGAGAGAGAGAGAGTAGGAACAGATAGGATAGTACCGAGAGAAATTTTCCTATGCACGACGCGTCAGCCGTGTGTCAATGATGACTAATAAGTATTTCAAAGAAAGAAAAAAAAAAAAAAAAAAAATTCCCAGAAAAAAAAGCGAAAGGGAATCCCTTGTAAACTCGTCCTAGAAAAATAGAAAGGGACTCACGTAAACAGAGAACAAGTAGAAAATGGCAGGAAAGGCTCCAGGCGGAGAGTACAATGCCCGTGTATTATTACCGAGCTGTAGCAGTGCACTGCACGGCACTTCTCGCAGTGCTTGTAGCGAGTAGACATCGCTGCATATAAGACTCGGATAAGGGCAATGCATTCACTCCGGGGCTGCAGCAGTGCTACGCGTTCGGTATACGGAGCGCCGATTGACAGGCCAAGGCGATTACGTTCAGTGATCGTCAACCGGTCTTCAAGCGTAGTTTTCGTTTCTCCACTGTATACAAACGCTATGGCGATACGCTTGTGCATACTGTATTGCACGGGCATCGTGTAGCACGGACCGAGCGCAGGGAATTTAATAGTGATTAGTTAAGCAGACGCAATTCCACGGAGTCCCAGGGTGACGGAATCCCAGTCTGCCGGGTAAATACTTCTGTGCTACTTAATTAGCTACCCGGTATAATACATAACCCTTAGGAAATTTTTATGACCATACTGGACGAACCGACGTACCTTCGCCGTTGCCCTCCTATTCTTAATACGTTATATAGTACTATATATATATATATATAATCTATGAATAAGATCCATGACTGGAGGGTGACTAAGCGGCCATTTCTAGCGAAAAGCTTATTATCGGTTAGCTGTCAAACTAGTGTTAGGAGTCTGAACAGAACCGTGGCAGATCTATATATATATATATATATATATACGGCTCTTAATAGATATATAGGGAAAAAGACTATGAATTTCTTGCTCAAGTGATAATCTTCGACATCCTCCACGTCCATTTTCTTTTTTTCTTTTTCTATACCACTCGAGCCACCACTTTTCACTTTTTATCCTCTCACGGATCCTCTCGATTTTTCAAACTACCAGCCTATTTCGTATTGCTTGTCTATCAGCTTTATAAAATAGTACCGGAGGTCTCTTGCGCATGCGTCGAAACAGCATCGCACGAATGATTAAATATCTAAAGTAACCGTCGTCAAATTGTCTGCTCAGTTCAGTCAGTCTACGTCAAGTCAATTCTCATACCGAAGGTACGAGGTTTGCAAAAGTTCGATAAGGTAGTTATTCCGCTTTGTCTTAAGGCCGTTCGACGAAAGTTAAATTAAACTAGACCGATACGCGCCTGGGCTCGGACGCCGTAAAACACAATGACGCGCTCCGAACAAATACAGCGTCACACTGCACATCTATTCTATAAGATAGCAATTTCAATCTTCTTCGTTATTGACGAACGCCAACCCAAAGCTTCCTTGAAAAAGTTGGCCTAATTTTCAAATTGCACCTTAACACTCGTCGACTGACGACACCGCCGGCCAATCAGGATCCGCACGAAGCAACGAATCGCATCTTCGATTGGAACCTGACATGGATGTTATATTTAAAAGAAGGAAAAGAAGAAAACATACTTATCGACATTTCGATTACACGCGTAGTGATATATGCTTTACTTGGCCGATTCAATATCACGCCGGATTATCGCTTCCTTCGCTATGATATTCTCTCATCCGTTACCAGGGTATACGCATACATTTTCTTTCGTAAGTTGGTAATTCTTTTTTTATGCACGTGTGCACGCCGCCACGAATTAGCGTTCCCGGATGAGCACCGGGCACAAAGAGATTCACTCCCCAAGGATCGGTCCCTGGACGATGGACTCCCCATTTGTCCAGGGGAGCAGGACAGCCACCCTGAGGTTGAGTCACACTACCTTATATACCCCCGGTGGGCTTTGCTGTCTCTCTATTGAATATTTCTAGATCTCTATCTTTCCCATAGACTCACGGCTTGCAAATCCCCTGGATCCCTCGTTAGTTAGATATCCTGCCACGTATCGCCACGACATACACATACAGCGTAGACGATAGTTGGATAGATAGCGAATCTGCCCGTGTAGATACTAATGACCTTTGACACCTACGTCAAGACGGGATTAATGGGAATCTAATGCAACCCGTGTATACGTTTACTATACGGCGCGGAGTCTCCTGCGAATATATGGGATCTGAGAGGGTAGCGATAATTTATGTTTTAACGCCGCTATCAACCCTTAATAATAACCCTGCCCCTTTGTGATTATTTACAAAGGGTAAAAATAACGTCAAGGATCGATCCCAGGCTGGCTTTACCGAGCGCCCTCTTAATCCTTGCTGCTCTTATAAATCCTCTTACGTGGGACTTCTTTCTTAACGAGGGGTGACTTTCTTATACCTTGTAGAGAGAAAAAAAAAGGCGACAGCCCAATAGGGTTTGCCACCCCCCCCCCCACCCCCCTCCCCCCCTGTAGTCGAGAGAATTTTCTCTAATTTCAACGTTATAAAGACGCTCGACGTCACGACGCGGTGCGTAAAGTTAACGTCGCCAACAGCTGTCGCTCGTTCCGAAGTAAATCGGCCGAGTTGTCGCGTTCCTTGTAAGTGCGCAAGTAGGTGCGCCCATAGACACTGTGTATATGTATATATATATACACAAAGCCCCACGCACACATAAAAAGACCCGCACACAGTCGGAAGAGGAAGTCGCGGAGTTTTCTACTATTGGGGATGCTGCTGGACCACCCCATATTGCTTAGACACATAATGCTCAAGGTTAGGGGAGGACTTCGGTTACTAACCGTTTTGGAAATATCGTCCCCGAGGGTGGCACCACTGCCAATCTATAAAATAAGAGACCCTAACGCGTATCTTCTGTCCGGCTAAGCAAAGACCCACTGTAACTATATTGCCCAAAGATGGATGCCCGAGCCATATACTAGAAATCGCTGAAAGGCTGATCTCTAGGTAAAAAAAAAAAAGAAGTAAAAATTGATTTTCGAGCCTATTTCTCTCTGTCCCTTTACGTCCCTTTTTTAGCCCCTGGTTATACGCAGATGGCACCCCCTTATGTCTCGCGAATATAAAATGCATCCCTTCGCAATATTCTATATATTTACTCTCTTTCTATATATATATATATATATTGCGAATAAATTTAGAGGGAGATGGTGTCGCCAGAAATCAGGATTTAACCCCAATCCCAGGGTGCAGCCTGGAATACATTTGATATTCATGGCCAATAAGGGTTGCAAGCCCGTAAAAAAGAAATAAGGAAAAAAAAGAAGCAAAGGAACCCAAGAGAGGCTGGGATAAACATCCTTCGATATTCATTGTTCCTTATAAAGAATTTCTTAGTTATTAATTCAAAGTAAATCTCCGAAGAGGATTACCAGATTGCGCCTTAATACAGCCGGGGAGCATCTCGAAGAAGCGCGTGAACGCTCGCGGAAGAACTTTTGTCCATCCGACGGCTACACGCGTCTCGCGTGGCTACGAGAATCCGCTAAATAACCCGGGACAATATTTTTACCGTGCTACGCCGCACCCCCGAACTGTCAGTCGCTTGTCTCGTTCTATACGTCCTAAACATTTTTTTTTCTGATTCCTTTATTTATTTATTTTTTCATCTCTCGCCCCCCTCGCTGTCCCTCCTCCAACCACACAACCCCAGCATCCGACAGATCCACCCTTCGACGCACGCTTGTCTCGGACACATGTCCGCAATTCCTCATAACGACGACTCAATACACACGACGTCCTATCTCCTGTCCGCTACACTTTTGTGGCATCCCTGCTGATATCCATCCGATGATTGATTTTCGCTACTGAATTATTATTTTCTTTTTCCAATTTATAATTTTTACCTCAATTCCCTGTTAACGGGCGCATCCCGTAACGAAGCGCAATTCCACCGATAAATTAGCGAATGCACACCCATGATAACGATCCGGCTTTTATTAGTTAGCCAACGAATTCGCGGATCCAAAATCAAGGTGGAGGAGGATGGAGAAGGAAGGGAGAGAATGATAAGTAAAAAAAATGTAAAGGGTGAAAAAAAAATTTGTAACCCACCGATAATAATAAAATTAATGACTCGAAATTACGATCACTTCCTCACATAAATCTCACCCTCGATCTCGAAGCACATGCCAGCCTTGTTTTCTCTGTCGCGAAAAATTCTCACGCAGAACATCCTCCTCAGTGCATCCTTACTGCATTATGCACCCCCCTGTATATACAGCAAACGACCCACGTTTTATCACGCGAATTACTCCTCGCGCGTTACCGTACGGTCTAGACTTCGTCGACTGACAACCCGCGTTCTCCGCAAGGTCGAGGATTGATCCCCGAAGACGTCGTAATCGCGGGGCGAAATCGAATGCGGACTCGCGGAAAAATCACGTCGTCAACCGGGTGGTAACTGCGACTGGGAGACTCCGGTGGGAAAAGAACTGCGAGAGGGTTGGGTAGGTATACGTACCGAGAGCCCGCAACTCCGTAAGAGTAACGCGAGGGAAACGCAAGGGAGAAAGAGAAAGAGAGAGAAAGGTATGTACGTGCACACATTATACATATATACGCGATACCGGAGTATACACATAAAGAGAGGGTTCAAAGAGTTCTCTGGTCCTCGCCCCTCGCTGTAGTATTTTTCTGTAGTACCTATATGTCTACCTTTTCATGGACGCAACTCCTACGGTGAAAACTCGCCCCAATACGTATACGTTAGGCGCCACCGGGAGTGAGGACACTCGAGGGATGGCTGTGAGAAAAATGCCAGGCTGAAGGAGAGGAAGCATGTCGCAAAGGAAAAAAAAAAGGAATTCGCGAGAAAGAGAGACGGGGAGAAGGAAGGAGAGAGAGAGAGAGAGAGAAAAAATGAGAAGAAACTAGGCGAGATTATATAGGGTGTTCGTAGCTGTCGAGATAATATTTCCCTTTTACTTTTTTTTTTGCTGCTACGAATTTGTCTTCGGGTCACGTATCTCACGAGTCTTTGGTACATAGGATACCTAGCTATGCACACGTGGATCTTCTTACGCGGATATACCGGGTGTACGTACCGTACGGGCTATGCCGTGTACGAGGTGCGAGTTGTCTTTCGAAGACATTAGAAAGCACACGTGTATCCCCATAGATAAGGCTCAAAGATCAAAGCTATTCGACGAATCTCGGATAAGCGTTCGAGAGATATTGGCGATTTGTTTTAATTTTATTATCTCACCCGTTAAGAAACATTTTTCACGCTTTAAAGGGTTGCCCTGTGCTCGGCATACGATTTTTTCCGTTCGCTCATACGCGACGTATATATTTTCACGTATGAGAGCGAGATACGTATGTTCCTTTCATACGGATCATTTTACGTATGCGTTTTTCAGGTATTTTTACTCTGTACCTTCTTTTTCCCTTGTGCCAACTGTAGGTTACCACCCACGTGATTTTGTCTCTTGCGCAACGCGAGAGCGGTTAGAAAAAGAAGGTGGATCGTAGAGGCAAAAAAAATCGTATGCACTCACATGTGGTCATAGGTGTATTAAAATGAAAAAAAAAAAATCTTACTAAGTGCGTAGGTCATACAGGGGCGAGTGAACTGAATATATTCAGGTACAAGATCGTGTCAGTGTATATACGCGAGATACGTAACGCAAGTTACATATGTAGCTATACATATATCTATACAGTGGTAGGATAGAAAGAAGTGGAGTGGGAGGAGGATTTTCCCTGTAAAGGTTGGTTGGCACACCTGAGCACTGGCAGACGAGGGTTGGTGCACCCTCTGGTAGGGGTAGGATAAGTACGAGCTCTAGGTTAGGTATATGCACGTGGTACAGGGGATGAAGGGTGGTCGGGGTAGGGGGGGTTTAGTTACAGAGGAGTCAGGGGTACACGGATAATAGGGTGCACGTATAATATTTCCGAGCGATAATAATTGCGCCAGTGGCGTCGCCTGTCGGCGAAACAAGGAGACGCTCGATATATTTTCCGATTCGCGTCCGCCGACCCAAAGTCTGAATTCGGATAGTATCGACGGTTCGCGATGAACTTTACGTAAACGTATTTCGCGGAACGATGGAATTGGAACAAAGGAAATCGTTCCCATTGGTCATAGGAAACGTTAGCCCGGTTACATGTGCGCGCGATGAGTGTATCGAAAAACTAACCTAACTTAAATTCAGTAACAAAGGAGAGGGGCAGACCGGATTGGTGGAGAGCTAATTATACATAGGCGGGCACGCGTTTGCCTTAACGTTCATTATTTATAGTTCTTTTAAATCACTAACCGGCTCCTGATGCATATTCTCGGTAAAGCGTGAGCCGGCTTTTACTCTCTCCTGCTCTCTCGTTCCTTCGCGCTGCTTGCTCTTCCATCTCTCTGTCCGCTTTGCCGTTCCTCTCTCTCTCTCTCTCTCTCTCTCGCTCTCTCTATTTCTTTCGGTGCGTGCATTCGGATGAAATCGTGTGGCCCGTGCCTAAGCGTAACCGAAAACTCGGGGTAGTATTTTTAACCGAGAGAGAGATTTAAAGGCCTGCAAATGTCCGCGAGGGTTCTCAAAAGCCTCCAGGGCCAAACGTCACGGGTTCGTTTCGTTTGACTTTTTCTACCCTACCCTTCGTTGCTTCCCGTGGAAGCTCTTGGTACAATTTTTTTTTTTTCGACTTCCTCCTCATCTTGCTGCTGCCACGTTTTCTTCCCTGCGCCAGGAGAAGCACCCCTGTGTATTTCGTTGGGGTTAAAGACCCGTCCCTACTGGACCCCGCGTGCACCTTCCTGATCCTTTTCGATTCTCTTTCTCTTGGTGATTCTTCACGCGACCCTCTCTCGACTATCTTCTTATTCCTTTCTTTGTCATGTTTGTTTTGACACTACGGCTACTGCGAGGTGACAGATTGCCGTTCCGCCAGATTACTATCCGCCTCCTGTTCATTTTTATCGAAAAACATTCTCAGCCTTACTCCTCGCGGGTTTCCCTCGTCGACGTTATTAATTAACGACGTGCAAATTAACTAACGAATTAAGGATTCGTCTCTCGTTACGTCTACTTGCTGATTACGTGAAAATATTTATATCTACACTACTCGGATATACTGTCGAAATTAAATCCAAAGTCATAAAACCTTGATGCGAATATTGTGAAAATTTTTAACGTGTATCCCCAAAAGGGTTGAAACTGCTGAAAAATCACTGCCATTTAAAAAAAGTTACATCCCTTAACTTTACCACGAAAAAAAAAATACCTCGTGTCATGATACTTTAACCAAGAGATGATCTCGTACGTGCAGCTGGAGATTTTCCATACAACCCCTCCAAGGGTAAGAGCCACAGGGGCTATTATAGGTACCAACCTATAGGCCGTGGATGGGGATGAAGTAAGAAGCAGGGTACCGGGCGAGAGATACGGAATAGCCATGAAATTTATCGAGTTTATGGGGTGGCAGAAGTTAAGCCGTTATCCGGTAACGGTACTGATGGCGTTGCCAGTGGTCGGGGAGGGGGGAGTTCGCAGGCCCGTTATGAAAATCATCATTTTCGGTAGCTAAAGATTTCCCCACGGGTTTCCACGGTACTTTCTCCTTCTCTAGTTCCTTATCCATCCCCTTAAGCTATGACTTTTCTTTCTTTTTTTCTCTCTCTCGTCCTACACCCATATGCCCTCTCTCTCTCTCGTTCATTCTCAACCAACCGAATCCAGATTGAAATAACGTGTACCGGACTGCTCGACTCTCGAGCTCCTTCACACAAGTAGAGAATGCACTGGCTGTTTAACTGAAGAGTCACGTCACGTATTTCTTGGAAATGGAATGAATCAGATTTCAAAAAGTAACCAGCACACACCGCGTAGCACAGTGCCATGACATTATATCCACTCTTGGGAACCCCTTGAGGATAAATAAGATTTCGAAAAACTGTCCCGGACTCTGACAACAACTCTACACGTACGTCATGTACACGTGATACGGGACCTCCCCGTATTATCGGGTTATCCAGTTTCCCGAGCCAGTAGGAAGGGAAGACATTTAAAAAGCAGGTCGGGTTGTAAAAGTATAGTGAAACGAGACCCTGACCTAGACGACGCTGTAAAGTTCGTCTAGTCTAGGGTTAGGTGTATACATACGAAAATGGGGTTGGTTAGAGAGAAGAGGGAGAGGAAAAAAAAGATTAGAACCAAGGTGAGGGGGGATGACGAGGAATAAGGGGGGGGGGGCGGCGGCAGGAACGAGTCGGTCTGGAGAAGGGTTCGTAGGAGTTCCCTAAAATAATATCGTAAAAACCCATGCCTGAACGATATACCGGGTGTGCCTCGTGCGACCGATCAGATATATATATATATATATACGTACATTATTTATATATATATATATACGTAGTATACCCAGCACATATGTAACACCACGTGGATGAGTGGAAGTCTATTTCGAAACGAAGTGTCTGTACCCAGGTCTTGCAGGCACGCACGCTTTGATACTGCAGGGGTACCAAAAGCGGGGTGTAGGAGTCGTTGCATCCCCTAAATTTTCTCTCCGTGGTTCTCAGCGAGCGAATTGATCCCAATGAAAATTAATTAATATCTGGGCCGGGAGACGCGATTAACGTTAAACGCCCTGAGAAAGTATATTTTAGGTTATGAAGATTTTCGCGATAAGCCGTTATCATTTTCTTACGTTATAAAAAGTAATCGCGATAACGCGACCCTTGGCAAGAGCGACCCTAACGCCCCTCCGCTTAACATTATAAAGTAGACGCGCCTGAAACGTGATTGCGAACCTCTGAGAATCGGCGTGCACATCTGGCCGTGGGACGTGGACGCCCCAGGACATGGGAGTCGGGTAAAGTATAAACTATGGGGTGCCACCCCCCAGGAGATGGCGAAATAGACGAGAGGGTGTACGAGAGTGGCAGTAGGTCTGCGCAGGGTAGGTCGCCGGTACTAGTACCTATATCCGTACGTAGGTAATATCCAAGGGGTTGGCCTCTTCCGCGTTGCTTGTGCCCGAGCATAACGCGCCGTACACGTCAGTCGTGTATACTATTATATTCGCATCCTCTTCTTCTAGCATAGAGGTATATATGTATTGCGTGTGTGTGTGTGTATATATATATATACACATAAAGAGAACATCGTCATATCTCGGTCGCTACGAAATGCGCAAAGGGTTGCTAAAAGCCGCCGTTCGCCCTAATAGCTAATGGGCTTTTTCCCCGTGTCGACCGTTTCGAACATGGCGCACGTGTCTTCGCGAGCATTTCGAACGTTCGTCGCGCGTAAATAAGGGAGAGAGAAAACCTAAAACGGGGAACCCCTCGAGAACCGTGATAATTTCGATCTTAGAATATACATTATGACTTGCATTCAATGATTTCGCAGGTTACGCCAGTGCGTGCTCGCTAATGAGTCTCCATTAAACACGGGAAGCAAATGAAAATGAGGAAGAGAGAGAGAGAGAGAGAAAAGAAAAAACAGAGCCTACCGCGACGCCATCACCTGCAGGGGGTGGTGGGTCTCCCCTTCAACCCACTGTGTCGCAACCAGCCCCTTTTCTTATGGGTTTTGAATTACACTCGTGCTTTTCCTGCATTTCCTTCTGCCCCTCTCTCTCTCTCTCTCTCTCTCTCTCTTCTTTCATCGTTTCTGTTTTTCTTTTTTTTTTACTTCACTCTTTCAAACGAACCCTCGTCTCTCTCCCCTTTTCTTTGCCACCTCTCACCTTCGCAATCTATTCACAACGAACCGAAACCAGCAAACAGCTAGCGATTTTTACCACTCGCGAGATATACCGACCAATTACGCGTCAAAGATATATATATATATATATATATATATATGTATATGGGGCGAATTCACCCCCTACAGATACCTTGCCAACCTATATTATATACGTGGCTACGGATCTTGGTCGGTGGGAAGGGTTTGGTAATAAAAAAGAACGAAAATAGGAGAAAAACCTCAAAGGAAGACAGCGCGGTAGAGGGAGAAGGAGGGGGGAAGTGAAAAAAAAGGAAAAGTAATTAAAAGCGAACGAGACGCCTCCGGGAGTGGTGGACCCACGAAAGTTTCCTCCCTTCCAACTCGCCGTTCAGTTTATCATAATAAAACCATCTTAACGAAACAAGTAGAACCAAAAAAAAAGAATAAAAAACTACCCCCTCTCGATGACACCCAGTAGATATTTCGAGTTGGTAGATAAAAACAGACTTACCCAGTTGCGTCTGATGAGCCGGAGCTGGCGCTGGTCTGACCTTGTCCGGAGGACATCTTCTTGTAGCGGCTACAGTGGCTGGCAGGGGGATGCTCGTACCCCCGGGACCAGCGCCAGGTCCGCCGACCCCCGTCTGTTTGTTGTACGGCGAGGGTAGTCTGAAACAACATTACCAGGAATAAATAATGTAAACTATCGTAATAACGCATAGTCATGTACCCGGTAGATATAGGTATTTAAAACACGGGTATACGCTATATCGGCTGGAATTTTCCGCGCGCGCCGTCAGATCCACCGGTCCTGCCCGCCAGCGCGAATCCCCGGTTAAAAGGATTCGCGGGTAATTGAAGTTGCGCCAGTGCAGCCAACGGTTTACAGTGAAAGCGGGGGTATCGGTTTGTACAGGCAATTCCTGGATGTTGAGATACCGCGAATTCCACGAGGTTGTTTACAGACGCTCGGGCACGCAAATAGACCGTTCCGGCCCTGTTGACGTTAATGATCACCAGCGAGGCTGATTATGGTCGTTCGGGCGTGACAAAAGAAAATTTCCTAAAAATTCAAATTCGAGTATCGACTAATACAAAGACCTTATCGAACTGTTATTTTTGTACGGTACACTGTACTTATTTACGACGATGGTCCAGACCTGGTAGAAACCATATACGTATATACACTGCAAGCGTAAACGCTATACCGATACTGCGCAGCAAATACAACTTCTAGTTGGGAGTTAACGGGGGTCGTCCCCATGGCGTAGCGAAGTTATATTACACGGTGTAAATATTTAGTCTTAAGTAAGCCGTAGTAACGGCGGCCCCGGTGCGCCTTCCTCAAAGGAACCCGTTTTAGTCGAAAAGGCCACTTCGGGCGTCACGTGTCTCGAGTAAATGGGATCTAGAAACCACAGCCAGGGGAGACGTAAAACTCGCTAAATCGTCAAGGGACGCACAAAGGACGTAGACGGGACGCGGATGGGAGGTACGCGAGAGCGAGAGAGAGCGAGCGCAGGTGTACCTGGCAACACTCCCAGACCGTTCCGAAAACTCCCCGAGCACCCCGTTCTGCCTGTGAAGAGGTAAGACGAAGAAAAAGGACAAAAGTCCTTATTTACGATTCCATACCAGTTTATAATACCACAACCCACGTTCTTAAACCATAATGGTATTGTACCACCATGATAAACCGTCCAGACACACCTTGCGCATTCTTCCTCCCATAAAGCCCTATGAAGAACAGGCACAACGTCGACCAGATAACCCAAAAGTATACGGGACAGTTTTAACTATGATATATCAGGATAAAAATGAAATTAATAGAAGTCAAGATTACACGTCTCGCCATGGAAATTCAAGAAGGAACAAAAAGATTCTGAAACGCGTATCCCGCGCAGAGAGAATCAAAACAAGAGTACCAGCTGCCCCCTGCACCAGTGTACGGGGTTTTAGGTAATACGCAAGCCGTCTGAAATCGACCTACACGTATATAACCCCATGACAAAAGAGTTTCAATTTCGCCGTGAAACCCATGACACCTCGCGCGAGATAGCACGAGGCGAATATTTACGATGCAATTTTACAAATTTATGGTGTCTGATTTACTTTAAGTTTTTCTTTCCCGTTATCCTTCCTGTTCCACCTATATCGATATCTCTCACTCTCCATGGGGTTTCACTCGAGTGTCACAGGACACACAATTTTTTTACCCACGACCAACCATAAACAATTCCAATACGCATTTCATTCCCCTAATACTTTAAACCAAACGTCCCTCAAGCTTCGCTAGCGGTAAATACCGTCGATAAAAAAAACCCCCATAAGTTTCGCCGTCTCTCCATATATACCCACCGCTCGACAACAGAGACGCACACGTGTCCAGATGAGACAATGAAATAGAGTCCTGTGCATCCGTATCTAAGGGATAGCACATAGAGGGGAAATTTTACTAATTACCTGCATGTTCACCGGCAACTCACCCCCCTCCTTCTCCCAAATACCCATGCATGCACGTATGACCGTGTGCCTCGGTCCTATACCGCAACGTACGAGGGACGTGCCTGAAATTCCTGGGTAGGATGAGAATCCTGATACATGGAACCCGATTCCCAAGCTTAAGGCGCGTTCGCAACCATCGTCAGTGTCTATTGTCATCAATATCATAAACACAATGCGTAACGCACAGTCACGTGCTAATTACATCCAAACAATCGAATACCAAGAATAACGTCTTATGTTCCAAGTCATACCGTAGCTAAAGCGACACCAGTACCAAGCCACGCACTATAGCAAATAAGTAAAGTCCAAAGGGTGCAGGTAAACGTAACCGTGAACGACGCGTGTAATTCATTCCGGTAATTATGGATAATTGCGTGTCATACCTTGAGGTTAGTTCGCGGCCCGTCTAATGCGTCCCTGGCTCGACTCGAGCCATAAAGCATACGACCAGCGTATACATAAAATGCATTACACGGCTACACGGTGCCACCTTTATGCCTAGCAGACTCGGACTGGTGGCGTTAGACGCTAGATAAATATAGATAGTTTTCACGGAAAGGACTGAAAGTAGCCGAGTGACTCAGCGAGACCTTGTGTCTTTACCGTTTTTCGAGATAAGACGATGTACATACGTGTGTACATACATCACGGGACAATTTTTGGTGCGTCCCGCTGGACGTTCGTCATGGTCGTAAATACGTAAGAAATCTGCACGGCATCGTCGTTACAATTGGCGAAAGTTCGTGGTCGTCTCCCAGTGATGTGTACGAAGTACGTGGACACGTGGCAGAGTGAACGAGTACCGGTACGCAAGTAGAAGCCACAGGGAGAAGCAGTGGATGAGCAGATATATGTATGGAGCAAGTCGCAATTTCGACCTCGGGCAAAATTCTATTTTGGCGGCCATTCACATCCAAAACATTGACTCACACGATGTCTTTGAACTCCTTTGGCTAAATGAAGAAGACCCGGTGAAATAATCGTGCGGGGTCGCAATAATAAATTTGGCCCCGAGGCACTGGCAATGAGTAATAGAAAAAAAAAAATAAGAGAGGGAGAAAGAAATAAGCAGATGATACGCTCGTGGAGCAGCGGGATAAGAGAGAGAGAGAGAGAGAGAGGGAGACAGATAAACGAAGAATATAAAAAGATGAAAGAAATAAGAAGATAGAACGAGAGAAAGTACGGCTACGTCTACATGAATCCACGTGGTGTACCGAATGACGGCACGAGACTGTACTCCTACGTTATATCCAGGAACAAAGGCGAAGTCCAGTACGTACGTATGCACGTTGCTTTGGTATGATTATAGTTTTACTTCTTTTTCAATTTCTCTCTCTGACTTGGTTCCATAGGAAAGAAAAAGTCGCTGAACAGCACGACGTGCTAACTGTGAAAGGGCCTGTACGCTAATATATACACGGATTGTTCCACGCGTGGAAACGATTGGTTGCGGCAGCAAATCGAACAAAGGGAATCGAGGATGCTTCGAGCATTCCTTAGGGCTGCTTTACAAATGTAATATCATTCGATCGGCCAAATACGTTCGATCGGACGATTCGAGAGTGGTGCACGTATACGAATGCGTTATAGGGTAAAGACCCGTTCAAAAGTATGCACAGCGAAATATAGGAGCGTAACGTTGTAGCGCGCTGATGAATTTAGAGATTGAAGCCACGTAAGGACGCGAGTACCGGTCCTCCCACTTGATAATCAGGTATAGTTTCTACTAGTTTGCAAATACTCGATATATATATATATATTTTTCTTTTATAGGATCGAACGAGTAAACCGGTAGAGAGTTTACATGTAAAACAGCATAGTCTTTATCAGCTCCGTTGTAGATAGGTAAATAATTTACGTTATCGTGTGTACAGGAGGTTTCCAAGTGACTTCACTATGACGGACCGGTGATTTCATTTGTCGCCAAGTGTCCGGACAAACAGACCCGTTTGGCAGCTGGATTTACTAATTAAAGATTCTCTAGAAACCAGGGTCAAATAAAATTGCCATAAAGGAAGACCCTCCGGTCTATATGTTACATAGATAAGGGGATCGAAGTCGATACGAGACACGTCATGGGGATTTTGTGGAAGCGCATCTACATACCGCGAGTGTCAGTCCCTGGAAAATTTTCTTTCAGAAGGCAAAGAACGTGTTAAACGACCTGCGGTAAGGCCCAACCGGTCCGGGCTCTCGGAGAAGTATAGCCGAGGATCTGGTTTGCATTTTTTTTAAATACCCCCATATAGACAGTCCTGCCACGCCGAGAATTTTGCGCTTGTGTGTAATCGCGATAAGGTCTATGGTGCGAATTGCCAATGGGGTAAGTAGAGAAATGCATATGTATCGATCTGTATATATGTATATCCACCCATGTAATGCAATTTTGCATACGTGCATGCATGCGCGACACACGACTCGACGTGTGTACTAATACGAGTACCTGTGCGCTTCCGGAGAATTCGGCAGACTCCGAGCCTTCCTGCTGCCACTTCCGCTGCTACCACTGTTTCCCATTTTTTGGTTTCTTTTTACAAAAAAAAAAAAAAATTCGCACTGATACGCGCGTCTCCTTGGTTTGCAAAGATAAGAGAGAAAAAGATACAATATTCACACACAACCGCGCACGAGAATCGCGGCCAGCACCGTTAAGATATGCCTGACGATCGATCGGTGATCGATCAGTGATAAAGCGCACTCCCGCTAGCAACAATCACATGTAGATATGTCGAAGAATTCAGCATTGCCTCCCCAAAAACCAAAAAGGAGCCAAAAAATCATAATCAACGCATCCCGAACGTCAGTCCAGTTCAAATCAGTGACGAAACAACATTTTCCTTGTACTTGACACTCACGAACGTCACGAGTGAACGAATATTTGTATCCCATAAAAAAGGAAATCACGTCCGCACCATAAAAACTGATAAGCGCGCCCGAATTATTTTCACAGTACGTAGCCGATTAGTCGAACGGTACACGTGCGAGGACGGCGCGGAAGGAAAGGACAGAGAAGTGACAACAGAGAGCGAACGCGTGACAGATAGACAGACGTAGAAAATAAAACAAAAAAAAAATAATAAAAAGATACACAAGTTAACGTCAAAAGGATAGAATAGCGTAGCGCCTTATGGCGAGCGAAACGCCACGCTCATGGTGTGGCCATGGTGTAGGCATCCTTGATGGCCCGTTTCAAACTGAAGGGAACCAGGGAACCATGGAACCATTTTCCCATTCCCATAGCACGTGGGACTGTCTCTCTCAGTCACCCCAGACGCGATAGCCTCGCCGACTGCGTTACTCCTCTCGCACTCGCCAGGATCGCTCGTATCCTCTCCCTTCTTCCACGAGCGTTATCCCCATCCAGCCGAACACCATGGAGATATCCCGAACGCTCTATCTTTCTCATGGGCGCAGCTTCCCCCGTTGTATTGCGCGAGGGCCAATGAGAGGCAGGAATTCCCCTAGCGCCGACCAATGGGAAACCGCCTACTGACCCGGCGACGATTTTAAACCATTTTTATGTTAATGCAAGGCCTGGGCTAGTACTTGGACACGCTTATGGACGTATTGTATAGCGGTTGAGCATTGTACCTATATATGTGTATATATATATATAAGCCCATAGCTACGAACATGGTACATGGTCTGTGACGAGGAGCGTATACGTTCATTGGCGGTCAACATATAAATAGAGTATTGTTAAAATGTTAATAGGGGTGTGGAGGGTTTTTGTATATTTTTTTTTTCTTGTATCTTCCTGCTATACCGTGGCTCGGTAGATTCTTGGATTTTTAAGGGGATGTACGTGTTACGGTATACGGTTATATTGCTTGTACTGTAAAACCAGCCTTGAAAGTTCTACGAGAGTTTAGCGTATACTTATGGTATCTATATGTATAGAGGGACTTGAGAGGGACTTTAAGAGGATGTCACTAACCCCAACGTTCAGCGGACGCAATTAACCGAGGAGTCGAGTAATTAAAATATTTTCACTCGACACCCTCTTATGGTGTGTATGAGCCTGTCGGTGTGTAGTATTTTAATTTGTATGCGTGTACTATGGATAGGAGCGTATGTGGAGTATATGGCTAGGATGCACCACCCACGCCTCTGGGCAACAAATCGGCCAGACGACTGCCGTTGTCCCGTTTACTACCCTTGCACTGCCACCGACTATCTACCCTTGATTAACGGAGATGTTAATGAACGTATATCGTACGGGGGTGGTATCGTTTATCACGCGAGACACCTTGCTATAGTTTCGATAGGGGAGTAAAGTGCTGAGAGTGACGGAAGGTAAATTTACCACCCTTTGTTAAAGACTTTCTATTTAGAGGGCGATGCTGGGCATTTTCGAAAGATGGATGAATATTAAATGTCCGTTAAACCGTTCGTAGACTCTGTCGGTAATTTCTTATGACTTTGTGAGGCTAAAAATGGGATTGAATTACCGACAGTCGGTCGGTAAAGTCGGAAAAACTTCCCGTTGGTTACTTTAAACAGTTTTTGATTGTCGAATTTTTTACACCGGATGTGAGGTGTAGATCGTTAAGCGGAAGCTCTGCACCGCGCGAGTATTACCGGGTGTACCCAGTAAGTACACCAAAAATTCGAATCGAGCATAAGAAACTTCATATTAACCTAAAAATCGCGTTAATTGAACACACACCTTACATGCAATGCAGAAAATGAAGTTAATCAAGAATGCTATCAGTTAACGGTAGAGTATACGTGGTCGGTAATTTCGCACGCGACGATAACTTACCGACAGTAGACGATTACCATAAGAATATCACATCCGATACGAAGACAACAGAGAAATCTAACTTACCGAGGCATGTCGAGTAGCTGCTTGGCTCGTTGCTTGTGCTGCGAGAGGGCGTAGAGGAGGGCCAGGACGGGCGTAAGGGTGGATCCCGTAGCCAAGTCACCAGGATTCACAGCCCCCACATCCGCGCCAAGGGCCCGGAGGGCACCCACGCACAGACTCACGTTTTCGACCTACGCAAACATGAAAAATTATGACGTCTATAGGAAAATAAAAAAATCTTGTCACCTCCAAACAAAACACAAAAAAAAAAGCCTCAATAATTACAGACAGTTACGTTTCAGAATACTCGTATCACATTCGTTAACGAGTACCCGAACAAGCCAATTGATATTTGCCATCATATTATCTCCGATTCTCCTTCCCACCCATATTCTCATCCTCACTCCCCTGCATATTCGCGGTTCGTAGACTGTAGAGATCCTAATCGAAATTGACCCCTGCGAATTACGCACAGCTAATTAACCACGTATCTGTATATACATAAGGTCTGTGTACAATCCAATTGGCGTATCCAAACACGTCCATATACACATATGTCTATACGTATACAAATGCACGGAAGGCACGAGGAAACATAACCTCCTCCATTTCCCCAAAGGGTTGTCGTTGCTGCTGCTGCTGCTGCTCCTCCCGAAGACACCCGCGCGGCCAGCTAGTCCTACGTCCTCGATAGATACACATAGAGTACGTTCCGCGAAACGTGACCGCCGTGACCACAAGCACAGCCGCGCTCGCACGCGTGCAGCGCTTCTTTTGTTTCCATTGTTCTTAGCCCGGCCGGCATTCGCGGCTTGTGTCAGGCAGAAAACAAACCGTACACGTAGTACAGGGTGAGAGGAACGTGGATGACTCACCGAACAATACCTACGTAGGTAGGTGGGCTGCCAGCCAGGCATTATGGGGACGACGGGACGCAAAAAAAAAAATAACCGTGCGAAACCCTCCCGCAATATACCCGTGCACAGTAGAGCACGTACCATATGATGAAATACACCGTGTCAATGCAAATTTTTCATCCGTACTTTATGAACCATAAAAATTCGTCCGACTTAATACCAAAAGACATACGACGCACAATGCCTTTCGACATCTTGCACATCGAAATCCTCGTGCATTTTGGTATCCTGTATGGCACGCTCGGTCATCAATAAAAAATGTGTGTACAAACGAAACCACTCGTTCGATGCCCCATGAAGAATTCTACGAAGCTGCGTATCATTGGTTGACAATGGTATCTTATGGTTACCAATGGCTTTTCCCCCCATGCTCCAGAAGAGCGTATAGCGAGAGTGGTTGGGATGCGTGGACGCCAAGAGATGTCCTCTTATGGTATCGCCTTCGTCTTACGAGGTTCGCTTCGCTCGCTACAAAAAAGAAGTCGTAGCCGGCTTCTCTTTAGCTTTACTCAGTCACTCTCTCTCTCTCTCTCTTGTTCTCTCTCTCTCTCTTTCTCTCTCTGTCTCTCTTACACTCCAGTGTCACACGCGTGGATGCATGCGTGCATACACGGACCACAGTGCTGGGAGTTCTCTCTACCTCTCTCTCCCTACTCCACCGCTCCTCTCTCTCTCTCGCTCTCTCTCTCTCTCTCGGTAGACAGTACCATCAGGTAGGCAACGAGCAGGTAGGTACGTGCCATAATGCGCGACAAAACTGTATGCACAGTAGAGTGAATAGATTGCGTAAGACGTGTATAAGAGGAGCGAGTGAAAGAGAGAGCGATAGAGCGAGAGAGAGAGAGAGAGAGAGAGAGAAAAAAGGACGAAGAAGGAGCGAGATAAAAGTAGAAAATGAGAGGAATGATGAGAGAAAGGCGCGGGAGGCATCTCTCACCGTGAAGATATTATCTTCCTGCAGTGGAAGCCGGTTCCTCGGCACTTCGATACTTTGGAAATCGAACGTCTTGCCGCGAGAAGAGATGCTGGGTCCAGGGACATGGTACGTGTGTATATATGTATATCTGGATGTATCATACGTATATCGCCGACAGAAGAGCAGATCAGCTTCACCGAGATTTCATACTTGAAATACTACAGGGATCCTGTTGACTGTCAATAGGGCATATTCGTTGTTTATATACAACTTTGACAGTCGTGTCACGTGTTACGGTCACTTCTTTTTCATTCGCTTTGCAATCTCACTGACTATATCCTATACCCGTAGCTAAGTATTTCTTATCGCGTACACGTGATGGTCATGCGTACTAGTTTCACTTTGGTATTGGGAGACCTTAGCGAAATTCCCATTTCATTGTACGTACGTACGTACGTGTTACATAGGTGGACTACAGGTCTTTTCAAATATAATTAGCTACGGTAGAATCCCCATTTATCCTACTTGGTATTCCACGTGGCTACTATACGTATATATACACCTATGTGAAAACTGGGTCTGCTGATTGTGACAAATCCCACCATCGTTAGTCAAACGTCACTCGAGGTAATGGCAAATCTCAACAGTCCTCATTGTACCAGTACCAGTACCAGT
>JARQSV010000638.1:342996-362532 GCA_030142285.1 Calameuta idolon
GATACGGCGGGATTCGATTTACTGTGTAGGTACCGTACGAGCACGAACGCGAGAACCTGCAGGGATAATATATATATGGGATGGATATATATATCATCCCATTCTTATATACAGGGTCATTCATACGAGATACTCGATCTTGAATTAATTTAAATTTTCTATATTTTGTGCAAAAAACAAAATCTTCGTTAATTACGTTAATCAAGAGACATTCCTTATTAGGAAAAAAAAAAAGAAACCATTTGAAGATCATCGCGTGAGATAAAGTCTCGTTTTATGACACCCGTCAAAGCTGCCTCTACCACTTCAGCCGAGTGTCCCAAAGTGCCAAGTAACGAACTCCTAGTGCAAACATAATGACGTAACTCGAATTTGCCAATTTCGATAATACCCAATTACCACCGGTACCACCGAGTGGTACCATAAATGGTACGAAAAGTGCGATAGAATCATTGGCCCGGGGTTATCGCGAGCGACCGTAAGGAATGTAACGGTGACGGTATAAACAAAAAAAAAACAGCATAACACAAAAAAAAGTACAAATGAGAAATAAGAAGAAAAAAAAAACCAAGACACATAATTACGCAGGCCGTGTATACGAGTCCTGTAAGAGGTTACGGCGCGTAAACGTTACGACGCTCATGGGCGAGTTTGCAAGTATCGAAAATCGTTCAGGAAGTCGACTGGTACCAAAACGTTCGCCATCTCGTCCTGTCGTTCGCCAATACTAAAGATTCGTCTACAACAAACGCTTCACCCGTTGCTGATTTACGGAACGATTTTCTCAATTTTTCCCTCCCCCCAGCCCCTCCCAGCCCCACCAAGTGCCCACCGGAAAAGAATATAAAAAGAAGAAAAAAAAAAACTATGCCAAGGATGATTTTACACCCGAGGAAGGTCGCGCCACGTTGCGTAACCTAAAAGCGTTCGCGGCGCGATCATCCAACAGACGCCTTTCCATTGCCGGCGTAATTTCCGTCGCTGCCGGCTCAAGTCGCCGATAACGATTATTTCATCCAACCGCGAAAAAATTCGCGTCGAACGACACGTCGCCGCCCCGCGTAGCGACAAAACGTCTACGATGTGGGTCAACCATTGCTTTTCGCGAGGAATCGCCAGTGGCGAATAAACTCACGCGGTATATACATATTTTCGAGGCAGTAATTTTCAACGCCCGTTGCGTACGAGTCTCTGAGGTTTGAGCCGTGTACCAACGACGCGACAAATGCGAAACGTAAGAACCATCGGCATGACGTTGCGCAGTGTTACCAAACCTATACATCGAGCATATAACGTAAGTGCCGAGTAATATCGCACGCGAGAAAAATAAATGGGAGTACGAGCGAGACGGAACGTGAAGGATAGTTCGAAGGAGCGAGAGAGAGAGAGAACGACAGATTCAATGTGAAATAGTATGTTACCGCAAGAACGTGACCGTCTTTCAAACACGTGTCGATTGCTGGTACGACTTGAGTTGTAGTAGAGTACTAAAAGCCAGTTCACACGAAAAACTCATTTCTTCTTTTCTTTTACCCTTTGAGATTTACCACGAGCTTTCCCCCTCAAGGGGTAACCTGTAAACATCCCGTAAAGCTCGGAACTTACGACGTGAACAAAGTGCAATAATTACGTCGGACAAAAATTACGAGCACTCGGTACGTATTGACGGTACGAGGAGTCCGTAGCGTTTTCGAGCGTCGCGAACTTTATTCCCCTTCAATTATTACTCGTATGGCGATGAGCAGCGGCGACGGAGTGTATATACAGATCGCGCGGGCAAGACGGAGAGACACGCGGACATCGGACGACGACTTACAAAGTGAGTATAATAAGGAGAGAAGAGCGAAGGAGTAATAAGTGTCACTTGTGACGGTAGGTTATTTATAGTAACGTCCAGACGAAACGACGACCCTGACCGGCCCTCCTCTCCTTCCTCGAGGAAAGGTCGTGCTGAAATCCTTTCCTCTATTATTTATGACATTCGACGATCCGCTGTCAGCCACTGTCAACGGCTGGTGACACTGATGACCTGTGTATTAATTATGGATCGTTATATGTATATATACCTTATTGTTTTTCTTTTTTCTTTCCTTTTCTTTTATACCCCTTGCACCACTGAGGAAGGGGGGGAGGGAGGGACGGGCCTTCTTACGAAACGATTATTCGTCGCGCGCACTGGGTACACGGGTGTGGGCTTCTTCTTCTTCTTCTTCTTCTTCTTGGGATAGAGAATATACAAGCATCCGCGCTACAGGAGCACCGCCGAGACACTAAGCGATCGTGAAGGAGCAGCCGTGAGGTAAGCCACGGGTCTACGTACACGGCGAGAGCACCAGGAGAGTCAAGAGAGCCAGTTTCCAGGGTGTGTTGGTATACTATGTATCACGGTGGTGGGAGCGAAGCGGTGGTAGAAGATGAAGATGAAGAAGTGGAGGAAGTTGGAGTCCGCGAAGGTGCCAGGCACTACAGGGTAAAATCGGTACCTATTCACCCTGATGATCTGACATTGGCTGCCTATTTGACGGGTCGGGTCAGGTTAGGTTTTTCGGCGCAGGGTAACACAGGACACGTGGATCAGGTGTGTCTCCTGGTGGGGTCCGAGCATACGTCGCCCGTGTGTATACGTGAGAACGTATACCCGTCACTCTAATCTTGCTCCGTTGAGCTAGACACGGTGCACCGATTTATGGATGAGATAGAAAGCAGAGGCGAGAGTGGATGAACGAAATGGCGATGACGAGGTTCCTGGTCCCAGTGGGATCTTCCACCGTACAATGACTGTTGGGTAAATTGGAATTTTCGGATCGTTAAGATTGTTTTCTTCTCTCGGAGGGAAAACATTATTATTTTTTTTTTTTTTTTTCATAGTTCTCGCAGTTTGTCTCTTTGTTAGGCGCGCTCGTCGGGAATGGAAAATGATCAGCATTTTTGTTTACCAGTCAAGTAAATTGGATGGGTATACCTGTGGGATAATAATGGCGGATACCGTGACGCTGTGTAATTGCAGGAAATTATGCGGGAAGTGGAAGCCTATATCTATATCTTTCTCTCTTTCTTCTTTTAATTTGTTCGCCAGTGTTGCTTCTTTTTTCCCCCCCCCCCCTTTAATCTCATGGTACGACTTACACGTACATGTGTCTACGACGCAGACTATTGGGTAACCATTATAGCCATTGTACGGATAGTTCACTCGGCCAAGGAGTAGGGAGCTAAATACAGTAATTAAGCATGGCAATAAATAGCGCGATGGCCGATCGCCTCTTAATTAGGAATCGTTATTAGAAAATTGAACGTCGTGAGGTCACGTAGGTCGGCCACTGATAGAAGTCTAGTATTTGCTCTTGGTACCTTTGCTTCCTTACGATTACCTAGAGAAGATAGGTATAGATATACATATATATCTATGTATATATACGTACAGGGTTACAAGAAAGATCTACAGGGTGGTCCAGAATCCTGAGCTCGGTCTTATATAATCCAAAAGAAGGAAACGATATCCAGTTGAGGATTTAGAGTCTGTCTTCCCGGTTTTGTAAACGAGCCACGCCTCCCCCGAAACGATATTCCCCTCGTCCCGTCACCTCCCTCCCACGTTTACGTTCATCCCCCATTTCGTTTTACTACTTTCCCTCCCGGCTCGATAAATAATCGAGACAAGTAGAGGACCACCTGGGGTACCTGAGAATGACCCAGGGTGCACCGGTATAAAAATTCTGACAACCCGCTAATCGTGCTCGAGGCACCGCAGAGACAAGAGCAACGTTCTTTTTACGTAGGGCCCCGAGGTTGTCCGTGAGAGGCCCTACTAAACTTTCGGCCAATTCAAAAATTATCATTTATAATACCACGGAACGAGCGCAGATGGCGGGACGCGCTTCTTCTTCCCGCTTGCCGGAAAAGGGTCGGACGCGACTGGAAACCGCTGTATTTATAAATTAAGGTCGAAAATTTAACTAGGGAAATACGCGCCACGTTGACTAATACCACGTGAGTCACTAGACACGCTATGCTCTCCTCCTACTTCTCCTAAAGCTCTAATCTCGTGGCTGCGCTTCTCTGGCGTAGAATGAAAATAGATCAAGACGGACCCCGTCCAGCGTACCCAGGAAGTTCCGATAACCGTTGCTTTACATAAACAGACTATTATCAGTCCTCCCTATTAGGTCGCTGTATCACACTGTACATAAAATTACAGGTACATTGTCCAGGGTACACAAGGAACGCGCTACCTCCGATTTCCATTGCCGATCCCACTAAAGGTAAGGAGTACCTTATGCAGTACCTGGATAGGTATGAGGAAATGGCGTGACAGTGGGAATAGGTGGAAAGTTGGCGAGGCCGCAGCGGCAGCCACGTGTAATTCGCGTTTTGCACGGGTTTAATTATAGGCCACCCTCGTCAGAGGGAGCCACCATAGAAAAGGATGAGGGAGGCAGTTAGAAAATGGTAAGAGACGACTCGGCTCCAAACCTGAGATCAAGCCAGGGACAAAATTGGAAGGCGACCTGGATCCTCCTAGCCTGACACACACAATCATACTGTACACGCAACACCGTAAGACAATTCAAATACGTCCGCCATTTTTATTCCTAGAACGTACACGCATATCTAATCATTAAGGATTCCACGAATGACTGAAAGAACCTCTTCGACAATCATACGACAATCCTCGAGTGACGCACTTCCTACCAAGTACCCTCCTAGTACACGTAAGATATACGAGCAAGCTCATAGCCTACAATAATATCTATGGGTATAACCCGTAGCTCCGAGGCCTTCCTGTATAGCCATCGTCTCGGAATACGTCTGGGATGCACTTTCGGCCTCTTTATCATTTGAAAGAGGCCGACAGCGGTTTACGCCCACAATACTAATGCGATCGATCAACATCGCGATGGGATCGTGATCTGGCCGGAGGAACCAATCCAGCGATCGTGCCCTCGCGAAGAACGAGAAAGATCCCGTGACCGGGTTTATATGGGGTACGGACTCTTCGTGTTTTTCCCGTAAAATCCATGGGGGTCCGGTGGCGGCAGGGAGGCAGGCCAAGCAACGTAGCGAGAGAGTGTGATCTATGGCGTCGCAATAGTTGCAGCTGTGCGGCGCGTGCCGACTCCATGGGTGTCTGTCTTGAGACTTGACTTACCATACCCCGCGTAACACCATACCACGCGGCGACCATAGCACGTCGGCTGGGTTATGGCTTTCTATTTTTACAGTAAACCCAAAAGAGTTCGAAGCGGCTACGTAGACAGTTAGACTCATGGGATTTTACGTATCGGCCACTGCTGTCTGCGCCTACCCGTACCTTTTTCACTTTGACAGCGGACGCAATCGATGACCCATCCGACCATTTGATGTACCGACTATATGTACAGCCTACTTTGTAAGTACGCATGTCGTTCCAGAGTCGTTTATTCGTCGTATTAAAATTAGCAGATAACTCACCATTTGTTGTGCGCTCCTTGGCTTCCGGTTGACGTCGATCACTCTTTGATTCGCTGCAAACAGAGAAAGGGTATGGCTGAGTATGCGCGTTACGGGACACGGTGCGCGAGTAAAAGGCGCGGGTGGCTTTACCGTATGGCAAGTTCGCCATGGTTAATAACGTACGTGATCGTACGAGCGTCACGCCTAACCAGAACTATGACTAACTGTCTCTACAGCCATAATAAACGGGATACGTGCCTTTTGGTACTGCTAAGAGTTTCGTGCGAGAGTCACTCGTCAAATGATATCACATACCTATGTATATAGATATAGTACGAAATACGTTGACACTTTTCTCTCTCTATAAAAATAATATTATTCTATACTCACTGACAGCTTCGACGAGATCGGCAAGCAGAACCCCGTCGCACAGATCCGACTGAAGATCCGTCACTCTTCTTTTGAAACCACCACGCTCCAGATAGTGATTGGCCCAATCCGTGTATATCTGTTAAATGAAAATGAATTTTTAACTCGTGAATGTTATTACGCGAAAAATTATTTTTGATAATGATAAAACTCTAATATATATATATAACTCCAATACGCTACGTAAACAGTATGAAATGGTCTTATCATAACTGAAGTAACGTGCCAATTTTTATAAACTAGTTTATATAAACGAACTTCAATGGATCTAATAACACAGAAGAAAATTGTCCTGATACGTTATCGTAATACAGTTCTTCAAGATCTCATTGGAGTCCCATCTTTTCTTGATCCCCCCCCCCCCCCCACCCCTCTCTCTCTCTATCTCAAGCAGAGCGTATCGTAGATCCCAGGGTGTTTATTGTGTTGGGCAAGAGCCAATGTTTTTCGCAATGAGCAGGAAAAGAGGGCCGAGAACTCTCTGACGGACATACACAGAGAGAAAGAGGAGACTAAGGATGCTGCGAGTGTGTCAACAGACGTGAATGTGTATCAGCCACGTGGGTGAATGCACGCCGTGCTTATGCACAACATGTGTATATATATACATACACGTACACATAGGAAAGAACAGTATAAGAGGGTAGACGAGGAGACGAAATTGAAGAAGGGTGTTAGTCACCGTACGACACAGACTTGAGAAAGAGCCCAACCACGTGTGCATGGAGGACACATAGGACAGGCAGTAGGACGCCACTACACTCTAGAGAACAGAGACGCACACGTAGGAGAGACGGAGACGGGCGGCCCCCTCTCCCGCCGCCCCGGCTTAACACAGCCAAACGACAAGTCGAGACTCGATCCTATTTTTGAGCGTAGCAAAGAGAGAAGCGCGATGACTTCCTTCATAATTTCGGGTCAGCACTCAACTTCTAATCTCTATTATTCTAAGGAAGCTATCGGTACCGAGAGTCACCGGGCATTTTTTATTTTTCCTATCCCTTCCCGTTCGGGAAGTACAAATCCGAGAAATAACAAACACAAGGCTCTCCGGGTAGCTCAAAGCAGCCATGTTTATTCTACGTAGGAAATAAACAGTGTCAGTCGCACAGAGATATCGTAGGGGCTCCACGTTATTAGATTTATGAATTTAATTTTTATTTGATTATATCGATATAACACCGACTCCATTACCTGTACGATATTCCGTGTAGAATCCGCCTTGATGTCGTCGCTAGAGCTACGCACGGATCTAGGCGCTCTTATGCACGCCATGTCACCTTGTAATCTTGACGATCGCGATTGCCAATTGTAAGGGAGTGTCACACGCTCTCGCAGAGACTGTGTATAACGCGAGGAGAGACTGATATGATAAATATAATTTTTCGTATAAACAGATATACCGAAAGATGGCCGTCCTATATTTTTTTAATCATCCTACCAAAGCAGCCGTACAAGATCTATAGGTTGGTGTCCGTTCCGGTATCCTCCAGCTCACTCACGAGGGACATGTGAACTCGGAACCAGGAGTTAACGATCTCCTTAACTCGTCTAGATCCCGATCTAGACGTGGGATCGTATAAATCTTATTAGATCGGATAACCAAGGGGATATATATATATATACTTTTAATCACATATATTCAAGACAACCACCGCTTCGGGTTGTCTCATTAAACTTTCTATCAAACACTCAGGCACGACGGTCACGTTAAAATATTCAATATATAAATATATATTATATGAAACTTGAACAGACTGACATTGTTGTCAGTACGTTATTAAGTGATCCAGCACTCCTTCGATTATTACTCTATTTTCATTTACTTCGGCAGTCATCGTAATTGACATGACTTTCTTTCGCGTAGTCCCGGCGCCCGTGGGATCACCGACGCCGACGTCAGGCTCGCCAAGAGCACACCGGTGCATCCTCCCTGACGCGAGTAACGATTTCACGCCGGGAGTACGACGAGAGAGCGTCTCGACGCCGCGACGCACCGAACGTAACTGAATCCCGAAGCATTGGTACGCTCTATAGATATTCTCTACCGTACACACCGGTGTATATAGACGCGCTTTGGGTCCACCTATAGCCACGTACTACACAAAACGTAATATACGTCAGGCTTACATTTTATCCTCGCAATATGTATATACATATATACGTATCCAGAGTCGTATGACGTACTTCGACAAGACCCATCCACGTATCCAACCGTATGTATAATAAGTATACCCCGGTAGGTAGTAGGTAGGTTGGATCTACCTACTGCTCTCTGAATTGTAACCACTACGTGATGCAGCATTGTACGTCCATTAGCACCAGCGCGATTTAATCCAGACAATTATACACACTCAGGGTATGGAAGACAATATGCAATACCGGGTGTACGAAAATAGCTCGACCACTAGTGCAAGAGTACCTAAGTAGACAAAGACGAAGAATCGTACACTTCTTTTTTTTTTCTTTTCGTTGATACAGCGAGAAATGAAGATGGGAAAGTTTCGTAATATCACAAAAATAGAGTCGGAGCCACTATACGGTGCCATGGTGAATCTTTTGGATGCTTATGTCTGCTTTCACCACGATCGGTGCCCATGGTATACCGACCGAGTACCAGCGGGTACGGGTTAACGGTCATAAATTCGTTAGTAAATAATTAAGGTCCGGTATCGTGTACACACATTGCTCGCGGGAGCTTTACGATTTTGTTGCTGGATGCTGAGAGACAAGTGGTACAATTGATAACCGTACGATAATTGATACTAAGGAATTAGATCCAAGTGAAGGTTTGAGCGAGTAAAATTTTTTTATAAAAAATACCCAGTGTCTTTTATATACGGGTGCGGTGGGTCTGGGGGGTAGACAAGAAGGTACACAATAACGTGAGACAAAGGAGGAGAAGACGATGATAAAGAAGGAGGGACAGAAGGAGAGAAGCAAAGGCCAGACTGGAGACATGATGCATTCCTGGCAGGTACCAGCCAATCCATTGCCATTCCGGGCACTCAGTAGGACCAACGTGGTTAATTGTGATGCCATTCGGCATCGCGCATTTAACGTACCCAGTGCCATAATGGAGCAGCCTCGAAATATCGATCAGAGATAGTTTCGGTTCGACATTGTACAGAGCGTCGTTATACATTTCTTTTATCCCTTCTTCGATCCCGTCGCCTTTCCATTCCTTTTGTCTGGAACGACCAGCGACTGGTGAAATCGCAGTGCCACGAAATTTTAGCCTGTCGACGCGCGATAACGATCTTAGAATTAAAATCGTATCAAAGGGACTGTCCGGTGGAAACGAAAGCCAATTTACAAAGGGACTGACCTAGACCCACGGTATTTCTATAGGTACGTCTACTTCGACCGAGCACTCTCTTACACTCCGTCTCCTTTGGACTCCCATAGAGAGGAACCCGTAACCCCATGACCATTATGTACGTCTAACGCCATTGGCACACGTAGACACTCAAAGATACTACAGGCGGTTTAGTACGAGATTGCCCGGAAATGGCACACTTCCAGGGAGGAAGTCCAATTTTCTCAGAGTTCTCGCTCGTTTTTTTTATTATCGTACCTCGAGTTCGCTTTGAATCAGATAAATACGTTTCCCATAAACAGATCCAATAAGTTTTATCGTTAACCGGTAGAAGCGTTCTAGTCGGATTGCAAGAGCGTCGAAGAAGCGCGATGAAAATTTTAGAAAATATTTTTCGATTATTCTATACATCGTGCGAGTGCGAGAGAGACACGCTTATAGGCGTTCGCGGGAGTAAGACAAGGACAGACGTACCACGAAACAGAATCGCCAGGACCCTTACCTAAAATCGACCAACTAGATTTCGCGGTGCCCAAAACAAAAGTTCTCCTGCATTCCTCCCTCTGTTTCTCTCGTTCACCCGTCTAAGCAGTGCCAACAAATCGAACCCAAAATGTCACTAAGGGATACCGCCAAAGTCCAATTCTCTTTCCTATATCGAAATTACCAACGTGAAGAACCACGAGTAAACCGTGTTTCGTCACTCGTCGCCTTTTGCTCCCCAACAGCCATGGAGTATCGGAAGCGGCCACGTGCTCACCCCTATTCGTAGCGAGTATTGTTTTTACACGGGGTCCCATGGTGCCCCAAGAGACGAGGGGCGAGCAAGCTGTTGAGAGAGGAACGACGGAAGAGTGCAGTACGAGTTTTTCGATGCACACGAACTGCAGCGAAAGAGAGAAAAAGATTGTGAAGGGGAGAAAAGGGAGACACGCAGTGCGGCAACCCTTTCCTTCCCGTGGAAGGCGTATCCTTTAGGGTTCCTAGTATATCCCGTGCACAAGTCTCTCTCTTCCTCCCTCCCTTCCTCCCTCTCTCTCTCTCTCTCTCTCTCTCTCTCCCCCCTCTCTCTACTACCCCAAGTAAAAATGATCAAGTACGCGGTAGATCCGCGATTGATCACTCAAAAGTATACCTAGAGGTATACTAACGTATACGTGGATAAGGATATACAAAAAAAAAAAAGTGTTCGTACACCCGGAATGATCAGCAAGGAGTAACAGCGACTGAGAACCTCTGTATAACCCAGTTAGCCAACCCTCTAAGAACAGAACCTGGATAGAGGATGCACCCTCTTCCCTCAGGACGTTTCCCGTACGTGTCCCGGAGGCTTGGTATATATCTGCAAAACCTTTTCCCATCTCCGCGTACAAGCTGTCCCCTTCTCCTGTTTCCAGTACCGGGGCCCTCTGCTCCCCGACAGGACACCAGGAAGACGAAGACCCTGTGGTTACCATGGCAACGCGTACTCCCGTTTGGCCTCTCTTATTTTTATCGTGCTAATTCACATCGGACCTGTCCTTCCTGGCGCGTTGTGTTACGAGACCAGCAGGCAGGCAGGTAGACGTGCGCCGCATGCACGGCACGCATGCATAAGGGGCCACCTAATAAGACTGTTCAATTGTGATGACAATTGGCGTCAAACGAGAGATAAATATTTAACACACCCCAATGGCCATTGTCGTCGTAAAATTTCACAGGCATTGTCAAAAGCATACAAGGCAATACCTGACTGTCGAAAATATGCCTATGGTATACGCGAAGAAAAATTTTTTGGATCGCCTCCTTTATTCGTCTGCCGTTTACTCCTCTTACGTCGACGTATAAAAAATTTACAAGAGAACGTCGACTCACGTGCCCAACCGCTTACTCACGTATCAGCCTAAAGATACACGAGGTTTCCGATATACGTGCAACATAAAGAGGGACCCGTACTTTTTCTCACAGTCATAGGCGTCTTTCCCGGGCGCCACGTGGGTATGTTTTATGAATGAGTTACACCTACATATCATTACGATGCGCGCGAGCTAAATATACCTCCGTGCCGATGCAACCGGGCCCAACCCTCCCATTGTACATTATACATTGTGCCAGTGAGTATCGTGTGGGCCTCAACTATAACTGGCTAACGATCCCAAAGTCCCAGGAACGCGTCGAGGATATCCTCCTTGCGACTTTCACCCAAGACGTCGGTACCTCTTATTCCTTTTACTTTGCCATCCAATTGTCCAATGACATTCGAATATCATTGATCAACGAAAAAAACATTAACCTCACCCCGATTAACATACGCGAAGGAGCCTGAATTAAAAAGGCTCTATGGGACGGCTGAAAAAATCAGTAAGAAAATTCAATGACGAGCCTCCTTTGCCGTTTGACTATATTTACGTATCGCAGGGGATTATTTCGCATGGCAATGGGCTATACGTATGTATGTATATATATAGACAGGAAACCCTTAGTAAATAGAGGCTCTCTTTAGGTCTGGAAAATTCGAACGGATCCCAATGTGGCATTCGGTACGCATTCGAAATTGCAATAATTCTTTCCGCTCACGTAGCGAACTTCCAGCGTCATTGAAGGAAGAGGGGTGGGGGTACGAAGGGAGGGGGGGGGAGGGGGTTCTACTCGAACTCTAACGAGGTCTGACATTTGGGGTAGTCGGCACCCCCTCTGGATCTCCGGCTCGGTCTAGCTATAGGAACGTGTATGCTACTTTACCCGTAGGCTGGATAGCACGTGGGGACGCTTCGAGTGAAGGAGACAGTACGGCTCCTTTGGTACGGTATAGAGAATCTGCACGGGATTCAACATTGTTATTCTACGAAGACGTCGTGTACTACGTCGAGCAAGATAAGTGTTAAGGAAAATGTTTTCGAATGTTTTTTTTCTTTATCTTCCTTCAAAGTTTTATACCTTAACGACTAATCAAAAGTCTACGGGAAGTTTGCGCGCCCTACGGCGTTTCGTGTTACAGGGAATATTCGCGCCATTCGATATTCGAATTACAGTAGCCAATTACATGGTGCACGCAGGTTCTGTAGCTGTATTCAAGCGAGATAGAAACACGAGTAGATACACCAGGGGACTTTCCCGATGTACGTAAGCGGAAGTCGATACGTTTTGGTTTTAGGATTTATTTAACGTGGCGACTGTGCTATATGTTTTTTTTTGGTGTTATCTTCGTCTACGTATGCAAGTGCATCGGTGCATGGATGCATCGGTGTGCATAGGGATTTACGAGAATATTTTTTCAGTCCGCCCAAAATCTGGGTAACTGGTACGATTAGAAATATTTATATTTTTAGGTAGATAGCGTGCACGTGGAAGGGGATGAAAAAAAAAATAAATTTTTTTTACCACATAGCGATAACGATAGTCGCGTGTGTATGTCGTACGTGAGTATGGACACGTGGAGTTTATTGGGAAGGATAATAAAAAAAATATTGGATATACCGAGAACAGAGGAAACATTGAGAGAACGGAGTACGGAAGATATATAACGTTAAATCTATGGTCTTAATACTATAGATATATACGTCGTGTACCTTAGGTACAGTAAGGGTATGTGGGAGAATGGCGGAAAGTGTCCTGGTATGTAGCTATACAGTGAAAAGCCATCAGAAGCGTAGAATTTCCTGTAAAGGCGAAGACACGAAACTTCCGTGCGATTAACTACGGCAATAACGTTAGTCGATATTAATTTTATCCAGCAGCTGGTACAAAATGGCCGCCGTTATATAGTGGAGCAATGCAAGTGGCCCATGAGTCACCGAGACACAGATTCGATTAGAGATCTATTTTCTCGTATAAGATAGACCGTGATATTTTCTTTGGCCTTGGGGTAGGCACGGAGTCCCATTCCCCTATATCCAAAGCGATTTTCGCGAGCTTAAATAAGTTAGTTGACGATTGGCAATTTGCGAACCCCGCGAGATACTTCCGTCTATGTCAAAGATTGGACCAGACCCAGGATGGGGAGCCGAAGGAGGGGGGTTCCGTAATTTCTTTGTCTAGACATTCCTATGAATCAGTGCAAAGCCGTACGAGAAACTGTGTACAGAGTCTCATTTGATGTCTCAGGGTACAGGGTGCAGCACGGTAAGGAACGAGATGCAGGGTTACCGAGTAGATGCTGGTAGCCGTTGGCAGCCCTTAAAGTAAACATAGGAAAAGGGAATTGAGGGGGTAGATCAAAGTATCTTCACACCCCCAGGCTAGAATATTTGATAGCCCTTAGGTTATCCCTGTCTGAAGTTCCATAGCCGGAGATCCTTGCCAGAAATTAATACAAGAGTGCGGGATACGTAGACGAAGGTACCGGGTTCGAGGCTTTTGAAAAATAAAATCGTATTTTTTATTCAAGTGCATTTTAATTGCATCTCTTATTAATTAATCCTTCGCTTCAAGGACGAGCCGAGTGGGCATCCTCTTCAATTCGACAGGACAAAGTGTACACGCTTTAGATATGCTGTCTTTGACAGGTTGATGCGTAGGCAAATAAATTCAGCGTTAAGTCGATTATCCTCGAGGATTTACCTATAGCTCTCAAGGATCCTTAGACAAGAACCTATGTCGATGATCCTTTCGATCTACGAGTCCTTTGCGTACCTGCTGAGTGGACTTGCCACGATGCTGCCACTGATAAAAATGTTCGGCGTTCAGTGCCCAGCCAGGTGCGAAGCTGAATCCTTCGCTGGGCTGCAAGGACCCACCGGTACTCATGGCACAGTCGAAGCTTCTGCAAGGATCAGGAAGTTCCGTGTAAAGGCCGCGCCTCCCGATCCATCCGTTGGTCAAACACTTTTCGTCCAGTTGCGCCAGGACGTCGTATTTCGATTGCATCATCTCCTTCTCCATGGTGTAGATGGTCTCGAATTCCAAAAAGGACATCAATGGATCCTCCATTATGGTGGTTCTCAATGCGGGACCCATGTCCGTATCGTCTTCCAGGACAGTTGTTATTTTTCTCGGTGACCTCCTGGGCGAAGGACTCTTTCTAGATGTCGCCTGATGATCCTCCTGACTGCTGAACCTCCTCGGTGAGCGCTTTGGCGAACTTCTTGGCGATCCTTCCGGATGCTGCGGTAGAGTCTTTCTGGGTGATGACTCCAAGTTGGGATCCTGCTTGACTTTGTTCTCCTGCTTACTCGATCTCGATGACTTTGGTGAGGCTAATTTGACGTTCTTCAATTTTGGCTTCGTTCCCGTGTTCCTGTAATTACTTGGCAGTCCCGATGAACCGGACATTGTATGCACATCTTTTCACGCGACCCGTAGCTCACATAATAAAGACCTCCCCCTCGATTGAAGAGGTTTTTCACTAACTCGATCGCTCGATTAATTAAGTAGAAAAAAACATCACTGGTCTGTCAAATAAAATTTAATGATCGTACAATCGTACTTGACACCCCTAAAATAAATTTCAATGATTCGTCACTTTTCACAGAACGAGGGTAGAAATACGCGCGACCCTCTCGCAAGGATCCTCGACAGGACTGAACGGTTCAAAGCCGTTCGAGGCGCCGCAGGACTAAAGCCGTGAAGTTGCGCGCGCGCGTACATCCTATATGCTAGTTCCCGCATTTCAGGAAACGTCATACTGTACGAGGTACAGTAGACACAAAATATCAAATAAGAAAAATATGATCGTCGTTAAAAGAAATGAGTGGGAAATTTTTCTTTCAAAAAAAGTAAATCACAATGATCCCCATGAAATTACAAAATTGACAATTACATACAACCGTGACGAGAGTTCAAAATTTTCGATAATTTAATATTTCAAAAATTGTAAATTTCCTAACTTGAAAAAAAAAAAAAAAATAATAATCTCACGCGACACACGTGACGAATATATACCAACAGATTGCGATAGGGCACTAGTGTGGAATTTAAGCGCCAAGCGGCATAAAATCGACACCACCCTAGATCGACACTCCCCATGTGTACGGGGTGAATATTATAAACGCATTTGCGCTTTGCACTCAGAGCGGCTGAGATAGTGTTAGTATAGGGGGTGGTCGAAGTAAAACAGTCCCTGTATGCATTCACCAACACCAACGCAAATGGGCAAGAATATACGAACGGACTCTTTGAAAGCATCGCAGGCACAGTCGCAGGAGAGCCAACTCAATACCAGCACGGTACACCACCTCGGGGCGAATATACATATTTATGGGGATTGCTCAGTGCTGCAGAAGATTTTGGATGCATGCTAAATAACGTTGGTATTCCAATGTCAGTAGCAGCAGCGCGACGCTCGAGGGCGACGGTTAACTAACTGGCTATTTGACTGACTGACTTACTCAGTGACTCTAACCGAGGGTATGTGTATGTGCGACTGAATCTGTAAACTGCGAGTGGCTAACTGTAGATATGTTTGACTCGACCCCTGACACGGCCGGAAAACACGAAAAAGCAAGTAGGAACGTATCCATCATCCAGGAGACACGCACACGTCACTCGGCACGACCCTGCCTATTACGCCGTTATATGGGGTTTTAATTTGATCCCATGGCAAAGATAGGAAAGCTTGTTAGTCTGCTTTTCCGCGGGATTTCAGGTCGACCATGTCCATTTGCGGCAGAGCGTTGACAGCATTTTTCATTTAGACTTTACGTTTCATGTAATTTCTTTGATTTGGAATTTCTTTTTTAATGGGGAAAATCTATGGGGAACTTGAGCAAGCGACAGGGTTCGTCTTTAATATTTCAGCGAGTTAATGGTGCCACGAGAGCAGAGTGAAATAGAATGAACCTGACTGAGTGAGGTAACCCATGAGACCCCCATGGAGAAAGGATCCCATGAGATGTCGTAGTGGAAGGCTCTATAGGAAATGGCTTCTTAAACGGAAGAGTCGAATCAATAGGAGCCCCGTGAGGTATTTGATGGATTGTTAGAAAAGGTGGCTAGGGGGGTCGCTGCCACGTCCGCAAGCGTCACCACCATAATTAATAAAGCCGGGAGTACACCATCCACTCACTCGAGAGCGCTGTACTGTTACCCACGCACATCCCCATAGATATTGCCCCGTATCGTACAGTCTGTGCGTATCCAACTTTTCCGTTTCTACGAATTCAATATAATAATGTGCCTCGTCAACCCCATGGCTTAGCCTTTTGCGTACAGTGGTTCCCACCCCGAAGCGAACCAGCTGATATCGCGTGTACCGAGTAAGCCCATGGTGTTTTCTATGGTTGGTCGCACCGATTCCTGACTAGGGAGAACCTCCGCCTGGCCCTCCGAGCTTTTGGTTTCTGGGAGGGTGGCTTACGGAAGGCATTATTGCCATGTCACTGGCTTCGGGATTATTGCGAATCATTTTTTCCACATGAAAGTGAACCCGAGCCCTCGTTCCTCGTATCCTTTCTCTTACTACCCTCACGTAAATGTTAACCTCCCATAGGCACTTTCTATTATTTTTAATTATATCCGCGAAAGTAAACAAAAAAATTATAATGCCTCGAGATAATTTCTTATTAAAAATTGCGACTAGTAGTCTAAGGGGTGAATGTCATTTTCATGGGCACCTTTATGATGCCAGACTGAGGCGTGTGTGGAAAATGGGAACGATCTGGCACTTTGAACAAATATGTTCAAGAAAATTAGATACAATTTATGTATGTATACCAGCTTTTTTTTTCCAAATCCAATCAAACATTGAATCAATCGATCCTTTCACAAATCAATTAGTTGAGTTTTAGACATAATGGATTGTGCATAATTATACTACATTGGTTCTGAACCAACTACCATTTTCATGAATAAAATAGTCTATTTTGTAAACCGACCTGTGTCCCTTTAAAGGCAGTATTTTCCAAATCAAATATTTTCGAAAATAGTCTTTTTACATTCACCAGTCTGTTTACTGATTGTTAGTACTAATGTAAAACAACCCTTTCTTAAACCAGTTATCCCACAGTAATCTTAGAGTTCAAATGAATTTTCTTTATTTAAAAAAAAAAACTGTTTAAAATTCAAAGTGCGTTCTTTCATTTAACAAAACACTTTCATATTACCTGACATGAATTTTTTTAGGAAGAAAAAAAATACAGAGAGATTCATGATTTGTTGATCGCGTTTTTCTTCCACCGCGAATTACCATGGGGTAGCAAAACGAAAGTTTCCCATTACGATCGACTGAAAAACCCTGAGGCAAGTAACAATGCCAAGGGGGAAAGTGAATTCACCTGTAGGGGCGGAAGGATGTATAAACAGAAAGCACCATGGTGTTTCCCATAGGTCATGCATTATACCTATACAAAATATATCTATACAAAAACCAAGTATAACCACGAAGAAAAACCGCACGTCAGAGTGGTAGCATCCTTTGGATATCCTACACCAGGGAATCCCGATAACATAATACAGGTAGGAGCTATTCAAAAGGAAAGCCGACACTGGTAAAGATGGCCGGGTTATTTTTTGCTAAAAGATCCGTTTTTTTTTTTTTACCAAACCTTAAGATTCCCTTTGATCCTGAGCTTTAACCATATTACCCAGAACCAGAGGTACTACTTTGCATAAAAGCCACATGAGAAATCATTCGAATGAACTCACGAATCCGTAGTACCTATAAGTTTCCTTAATACTTTGTATTTACGAGAAAAAAGAAAAAGAACAGAGAACTGTCTGACCAATATACGAAAGGTGCCTTATCCACTTGAGGCGTATATAAGTGTCGCCATCTGTCGGCAGTCGTAGAAAGCCGAAAGCAGTGGTTACCCAAGGCCGAGTCTAAGCTATCCAGATAAACACAAGGGTGGACGGTAGCTGGGAAGCTCAAGGACGTTCGCAATCGAATTTCAGCCACTCTGCAAGCTCAGCCATGAATGGCTCAGGCCAGCCAGTGTTTCTTGCCGCGCATGCCTACGCACGCACGAGTAGATGCGTCAGACACAAGGGGCTTCGGTAATTCCTTCACACCACGTGGATACACACCCACGGAGGGGTTCTTCCTCCTATGACCACCCTTCGTACCCCCTCGCCCATAGGACATACCCCAGCGACCCCGCAACTTCTGACTCACAAGATTTATGGGAGTCCCATCGACGCGAGACGTTCCAATCTGCGGGATTCGACTACCCCGTCGTCAATGGGAATTCGCAGGGTAGAAAGATTCCCTTTTGCTTTTCCGTCCATACACGTTACGTATACGCTCCCAAGCCAGGATCTTAAAAAAAAAAACACTAGAAAAAATTCTAGTGATTTTTCTCTTAAAAATATCACGTTCGCAATTCATCCAACCTCTTTTTACCTGAGCTTGACGCCGTTCGCAGGAACAATTGTGCAATTTCTCGAGTTCCCTCTGTATCAGATAAATCGACGCGTATTCCTGGCTCTCCGGCGACAACGGAGAATCCGGCGATCCCAGACCGGAACTGGCACTCTCACTGTTCTTCACGCGACATCCGTTACCGTCGACGATCCCAGTAGCGTCCTTGTGCGGCGACAAGGGTGATATGGGCGAACCGATTCCCGAACTCTCCGAACTGGAATTCACCAATCCACGGCTCTTCAGGGGTTTTGGAATTCCACTGATCCTTCCCGTATTCTTCCAGGCACCAGACTCGATACGGGATTTCCTCCCGAGACCGAAGGGTTCTCGTTTAAGTTTCAACCCAAAATCCTTCCTGGGCGTGACCTTCTCTTCTCGTGAGATCTTCGAAGTTTCCACGTTACGTAAATCCCTTAGATTCTCAAGTTCTACCTGGTGACGTTCCTCCCCCTCTCCAACACCCCCATGACCCATCGCTCCGATCTCCATCGAGATGTCCCATAGGTCGGTTTTACGATCATCGTGAGATCGAGGCCGTCTTCTATTATCCGTAATAGCGCCATTCCCTGGGTCCCATGCAATCGCGTCCCTCGAAGAAGATCCGGATGTGCCCCCAATCCCACGTGGATCGTCGATGCCTTGAGAATTGAACGATTCCAATAGTCTCAATGAGAATCCGCCACCCGCGCAGTCGCGCACCTCGTAGTACTCGACATTCTCAAAGGTGGTTACCCTGTGCGTCACGGCGTTCAAAGACGCCGGGCGTCTCTTGACAGTCCCGGTCTCGTTACTGGGGGAATCCCAGTCCACGTGGAAGGTACGACGCTTCGTCGTCATCGCAGGGTTCGTCATGCCACAGCCAGACCCTGCCTAATGCTCGATCGCATCTTTCAGCTATTTGACGTCAGTGTCAAAGCGGAAGTTCTGCCCGCGCCGAGTCGTTCTACGCCCCATGACGACGTGCATACATCAGACCGGAAATGACGAGGGAGGGGTACGAGAGAATTGTCCAAACACATACGAATCAATGGCCGACCCGTACGACGTCATTGGTTGACAGAGGGACAGCTGTTAGTCAGAA
>JARQSV010000638.1:362632-436498 GCA_030142285.1 Calameuta idolon
AAAAAAAAATATCCGATTACGGGGCTGCTCGAGAAATCTGATAGACACCATAAGACTAAAGCGTGTAAGCGCGTTTTCGGGGCTCTTGCACTCAGACAATAGATGCACTTGCCAGGAGTGCCCTCGGGCAACTGAAACCACCCCTAGGAAGACTGCGGTACGAACTAGCGTCAGTATCAACCCCCTAGGACTAGTACCGGGACTAGCGGCGCCAGGCCTCTAGCCATCCCCTATCATAGCCTTGGGGCTAAAAACTAATTACATTCGGCTACGGGGTAGTGTATGGTGTACCATATTGCAGCAAGCAACACCCATAGCTAGTTCTACAACCACCCCCCCGCTCCTCCCGCAGCCACACGTGCGGTCCTATGAATTCTCTGGATTTTCACCCTCACTCGGATTTATATTTCAGCTATTTACCGTGCAAAGAAAGATTTGCTCGGATTTCATAATGAAATTGTCACTCCGTGAGCTCGGATTCTTCGTGATGCGCGGTTGGAGGATTTTAATGTCTCGCGGTTGATTCGAAATAACTTGGACGCTCTATAACGTAGAGTCCAGAGCGTAATGCGGTAATAATAGAAATGTCGGTGAGGATCTCTGATATTCCGCAGGACGATAGTCTTCCATTGTGAGAGAAGCGAGCATACACAGTGGCTCATGAATACCATTTGGATAAAATCTCATCAGATAGCCACGATGGGATCCACCCTACGGCCCTGGGCACCGTGGGGTTGGCGTACAACCCCTGGCGTGCCATCGCATGGGGAAATAAAAGGGTGCGGAGCGCTCCGACGCAAGGGAAACTCGCATGCCTTTTTGTTTGGAAATATTTTGACACCAATTTCGCGGGGGATCCTGGTACCAACACCCGTTTCACCAATTTTACCCCTGGTATGCGTAACCTTAAAAAAAAAGAATCATAAGTTTCTTAGGCACTTGCAAGCAACCTGAGGATATAATTTAGGTAAATTGATGAAAAAAAAAAAAAAAAAAAAAAGTTTTTAAGAATTTTCGAAATTTTATCGTTTTTACGTATACTATAGCGCGTGCCGGGAAACCGGTCAAATTCACATTCTTTCGTTCAGTGACTTAATTTAGGTAAATTGATGAGAAAAAAAGTTTTTAAGATTTTTCGAAATTCTATCGTTTTTACGTATACTATAACGCGTGCCGGTCAAATTCAAATCCTCTCGTTCAGTGACCACGGAATCGGCCTAACAAATACGATTCAGATGCGAAGCTTACAACTTATAATCCCTATATCCTGTTATAGGTTACCCACGAGATAGGATAGGAAGATTAAAGCTGCTCCCAGCATCCCGTCACGAGCTGCAGCCGCAACCGCCGCGACGCGGCGCGTCTAACTATCCGTGCTGGGAAATCGGCTTAAGCCATTCTCGTCTAACGCACCATTTAGTTTCCCAACGGTAGGCTGACACATACGACTATCATTTGCAGTAGACTTGACTTCTCTCCAAACTCCATAACGAAGGACGAGTCCAATTTTTTCTGAAATAGATATGCAGTATGAAAACTTAATTCTTTCAGACTGACTTCTGTCGCGTGCAAGACGCTCCTATTGCTCTGGTTTAATTAAAATTTAAAAAATTCTAAAGAAACGAAATTTACTCGTCTTCGGTATAAAGTGAAATTTAATTTTTTTTTTAAACTACAAGGCAAATATTCCACGCTAAAGACGGCAGGGTTCGAGAGGTCAACTAATCAAAGGATTCCCTTGGCAAAGTAAAACGTGCTTCCAGGCTTGTTTTCTAATCTCTAAGGGGGATGATACTTAAGACCGTCAGAGACGTCTGGTTTATTACAATACCTCATCAGATACAGATAATAAGTAAAATTTCCATGGTGACTCACAATCCAAGAACTTTGACCTTTTAGACCAAGGGTAGTTTCGTAACTTTATTTTGCAAAGCTTCAAATCGATAAACATCCAACTCGAGTCAGCCAGATACCTACTGGGAAGGATTTCTGCTCCCACTTGATATCCACCCTTGATAAAATGCACAGGAAAGAGGCACGCAATTTTCGACATAGTTCCACTGGCTGCTCGAGAGATGGTGCTCACGATCGAGTAAAAGCTTCAAGTTGCCGCAGAGTCCACAGGCTGAGTTTGCCGCACGAGCTTACGCGCGCCCCTGAGCGCACTATGGATTTGCCATTAATTCGAGCCCTCGCTAAACTATTGTCCCTGCGCCCTCTTGCAAACCCTCCCAAAATACTTGATGCTTTCGCAAAGCGATAAGAAAAGCGCCGCCTGTACCAGGATACGTTTAGCCCTTTTTTTTCCCCTCTTCCGACAACGTCAAAAGGTAAAGTCACCCCCACAGGATCGAGGCGACGATTGAAGTTTGCCATAAGGATCGGTGCCCTATTTAATATCAAATATTCAAAAGGATAAGGGCAGCACTGTCGTGCATGACTGAAAATCCCGCTAAATCCATAAAAAACCACCCCACGTGTTCCATTCATGAGTTTTTTGCAAGCAACTGAAAAAGGGCCCAAACCCTTCGTTCTCGCTGGCAAAAACTTATATTGCCAACCTTGAAACGAAACGCATCCAAAAATCTCAAGTAAAGTGTATCCAGATCCAACAGGAGACATCTGGAGATACGGAGTCATAATACCAGGGCGGATTCTCCCACGTGGCCTTTGGCGCATGCGCAAACGAAAGCTGCCTATGTTTTGTCTCGGGTGTCGTTGGCAGCGTTATTGCACCCGGAGCTTTACCTTGACTTCAGGTGGGGCGAGCGAGGGTGCGCGAGGGTTGCCAGAATTGCACGAGAGCGAGAGAGAGAGAGAGAGAGAAAGAGAGAGATAGAGAGAGAGAAAGATAAAGACGCTAGAGAAATTCCAGGCGGTTCTCTACGAAAAGTGAAAGTTTACTTTAAACTTTCAAGGGGATGAATCGCTGTACTACCTCGTTCCACGTCAACCGTCCAAGAATTCAAATCGCGAAAATTGCATTGAGGCAAAGTCACGCGTACCAAAGCCACAAGAAAAATCCCTATAGGACTGAGACATCAAAAGAAAAGTGAGAAACAAACACGGAAATAATCAAAGTAATTTCTTCGGTCTCTAATCTCTGGCGCGTTTCGCCATACTACTTATTCTCAAGAGTGTTTATCAGAGCCTTCATAAAGGGATATACTCATTGGCGCGACGATTAAAGAACCATTCGGCTTCCATTTCCTTCTCCTTGCTTGTCCCCCCTTACGGCCATACTCGCTATTATCGCGTACCATCACGCACGTTTTTCGCCCTTTTTCTTCTCACCGTTCCTTTACCACCCTCTCCCACATACATACGTATTTCCCATATACGCTACAGAGTAGCCTGTACCTACGTGCAACGTTATGACATTGGCTACTTGCATCGCATGCAGACCCTTTTTTGTCACGACACCCGTTACGAGGCTGCTGCTCTTCAATGATATTTGCAATCGGGCAGGAAGTTGCGACAATGGCGAATATGACGCTCGACGACCCAGCCGTCCTTCTACGTACGGTGTGCACGCTCCTGAATCTTGGATCGAGACTGTCGCGGAACACGCGACGCCACCTCGTTACTCGCGATCGGACTATTATGTAGGAATACACATACGGGGTGATACAAATAAAACCAATCGGATTTGACAGTATTTTACAAGCCATCTTTTTGTGAGGGGTGAGCACGTGAATTATAGAGGGTCGCCCTAAAATACATATATACATATATATGATGTATATACGTATACGTACGCAGGCATTCTTTAAGTAGGAAAACGAATAGAATTAACGACGTCGAAAATATTTCAAACTTTCTCCTCTCATCGGACACGACGGGGAATTCGTAGATTTTGATAAAGAGGATCTAACGCCCAGGCTCAGCTTCCTAATTAAAAATAACGACTGTCATAATGGCAGAGGATTTGGTACGGTGTAATTCCGTAAAAGCGCAGGGCGCTGCGCGCTGGTTCACTTGGAAGCTTTTCAACTGAGCTTTTCCCTAGCAGCGAGGCTCCCTGCGGAAAGCTCAATTTCAGCGGAAACCGTCGAGGGATACACCGATGAAATTTCACAGTCTCGGTCTAAACCACGATCCCGCGTTTACCAAGCCAACCCTGTACCTAACCTACCTACCCACCCACCTACCTATACACGACCTCTTTAAAGCGTAGCAAAGTTTCTCCAGGCTTTCATGATAAAGTACTGGCAACGGGAACCTCCGCAAACACATGCCATTAAGCTACTACGGAGAGGAGTCGACCTGACTGACAGCCCGAGTCCACATGGAATCGATTCGCATATGGTACCCACTAAGTATACACAGTAGGAAAAGCACTTCCGGTACTGATGGGTTCTTGTTGCTTTTTGCGAGACTATTTTCCACGTTAAAAAAGAAAAAGAGAAAAATAGCTACTCGACACGTTAAACGAGGCGGATCAGGAAGGCAGCTTCATAGGCATTATTAGATCGAATAAAAACAAAAAAAACTCTAGAGTGGCAGCAATGGGTGAGGCAGCTCAGAACGTTGGATGACTGTCAGTAGTCAGTTCGAAGTTCTCTCAATAGATTCTCCACATTCCCGATCCCATTAACCTCTGACACTTTGGGCTCCTTTTACCTCAGACTTTGAGCCCCCCCTCCGGCCCTAGCAGCCACGTCCGCACCTTCGTACCACCCCTCGGATAAGGCTGGAGTTCTGGTAATGTCAGAAGTTCGAGACGTTGCGTAGTGGGTACGTGATTCGAAAGTGACAGTAGTTGGTAGCCATTTTGTAACAGTGGTGAAGAGGCGGGGGAGGAAGGGACGGGGGTTGAGTAGCGACAGCTGTTGAGGTCTTATTTATTTTTTTTCCACCATAGACTATGGTTCGTAACAGGATTTGAAAAAATAACAAAGACAAATATATATATATATATACAGGTATGTAGGTGCATACGGAGATGACAAGATATTGATATTAGAGACCGGCTAGTCAGTCCAGATGAGCCAGGGTTCGTTACTTTGGACTAATTAAGCAAGTTGCTTGGTTGCTAGAGCAGGCGCATAATGCGATTGCCCTTTTAATGCGATAATAACGGAAGGAAGTTATTCAGGGATGATGGGAGACTAGGAGAGCTTTGGGTGGTGCTTATAGAGCTATGGGGAGGGAGGGGGGAAGCTCTTTCCAGGGAATAGAATTCAGCAGAGCCATGCGAAGCCCAGTAGTACCAGTCGTACACCTTCTAAAGTTGAGTAGCTTCGGGGGACTACCGCTGGCACCACCACCCCCTGGACTCCAGAGGGTGGTGGCGCGGGGGCGACATTACAGCTGCTGTCACATAAATATCCCAAAACCCCTGAATTCTCCAAGCTCCGGGTACACCCTCTCCTTATACCAGCTATACCCCCAGTGGTCCCGACACCCCCTTGCGCACGGCAAACTTGTAGAAACTCGGATATCGATTCTCAATTCTTCCCTTAGCGAGAACTTGCCTGACTGTAACCTTGCTCTCTTCAATGGGGATGATAGTCGAGAGGCTATAGTGAAATTTTGCTTTTTTTTTTAAATTTATTTTATAGCCCAGCAAGCGCACCGTCGAATTTGAACATGTCGAAATATTGTCGTGACACGGACAACTGCATTCCAAAGATAAATTATTACCATTGAAATTGCTCCGGAGAACGACAGAGGGGTAGTTTTTTTTTTTTCGACGACTTTTTCTGACCCTTTTTTTTTCGTTGTCTCGTTGAATTTCACAAGAGGGGTGAAAGGTCACGTGAGCCGGGAACGAACGCAGAGCCTAAAATTGTCCCGCGTGACGGAACACCCACTAGTCACTATCAACCCTCCCAACCCTCCTCGAAGGGGGTAATATTAATCTTCGATTAGGACTTATCGTAGTCGGCGTTTCGTCAGGGGTGCGTAAAATTCGTCCGCGTGAAAAAGCACCCTTATCTCAGTGAAGTCTCAACGGTGCGTTTTCCAACCACCCCCCCATGTCATTCTCGCTCGAGTACAATATGCCCCGGAGAAGCTTTCTAGAAGGGTGGCTGGAGCACGGAAGGGCAATCCCAAACAAGAGGAAAAGAAATACCGATACACCCTGTGATCGACCTCCAAAAATACCACTGAATAAAGTATCCGATCAGTCTTCTAGGAATACACTCGTACAGAAGATGCGAGACCCTTAATGCTGATGTACTAAAAAAAAACTACCCCTGCACTAAGAAGAGGTCGCAAAAAAAAAAGGAAGAAAATTCACCCCCAGCAAAATTACTTGAGGCTAAACCAATATGTAGCGTTTTCCAGTAAATTTAACAGATTCCGAATAAAATTCTCACCCCTAGCGGTTAAAGCCGTACGTCGTAGCCAAGGTGGTAGTTTGCTACCGAGCTAGGTATACCAGATAGATAGAGGTGTGGTGTAAGGAGATTCTGCAAGCGTAAGCCAATTTAGCGCTACCCCTCGCCAGACGCCGAGAGGCGTTGTATCTTTAATTATCTACGGGGTTGAGAAGGACGAAGGGCCAAAAAAGGGAGGGTTGGGTCGGTAGGCATTCAGGCAGGCAAGGCAACAGTATCATCTCGTCCTCATGGCGAGGGCGTGGCACACGACGTCCCTGCCGAAAATCTCTCACCTCCAGACGAGGAGGACCAATCCTCCCCAGCAATCTGAAACACCCCTCCGCCCCCGCAGTGCCAGCTAAACACAACCCCCGGGTCTCAGGCCAAAACCACAAACCGTTTTAACCGGGTATAAAGCCACGGCGGTGGCTGCTGCCGTTGGCTCGATTACTTTGACGGAGGTTAAACTGACGTTCAAGTTTACACCAGGAGTCCGGGACTCGACATGGAAATGTGATACAAGGTCGTCCTCGAGTTAGACGCCAGACGCATGCGAGGATCATTCCGGAACATGGAGCCCGAGGCTGTTTTAGGGATGCGCGTAAACTACCCCTTGCGCATGGAGGAAGTTCAGTGACCTTAATTTGACATGGATGTTTTGAAGTTCAATTTTACTTCATTTCGTTGACTCACCTTCAAGGTCTCCTGCGGGGAGGGCCTTCCTGTACGTTGAGCCTGAGAGTGCAGGCTCATAGCTGTAACATCACTGCTGCGGATTATCCTGTAAAAATTAAATTTGAATAAATTAGACAAATATTTTTACCGTACAACATTTATTTATAGATACCCAAGTCGCATCGCCCTGAACAATATTGTCCCCGCGAGAAGAAAAATTTTACTTCCAAAGAGAGCACCGATCTTCATCCCCAAAGGGCGTGCGAGGCTGAAGCCAAAGCGGTAGAGAGAAAAATATACGAGAGGAAAAGGGATGCTGAGGGAGCGAAACGGGGAAAGAGGAGGGTCGGTTGGCTGCCTGGCCTGTCAATACGAAGAGGTACGTGACTCAGGTACCAAATGACAAGCAACGAAGGGACATGGTCGTCAGCCCACGCTCGCCCACCATTTTTCCACCAACCATACTGATCCGGCGCGAGAGACAAAGAGAAATAGGGGATAGAGTAAAAAAAAAAAGAATGAAGAACCTCCAGATGCGTCGAAAAATACGCGAAGGGATGAAATTTTTGGCGTATATATAAAAAAAGAAAAAAATTAACCGACCACTGTCCAAAAGCGCGCGTGTATATTATTCGAATTCGTATATGGCAGAGGCAATCGGGCGAAAAGCATAATTAATCACGGTGAATTGCTCTTGATTAATGGCGCCCGGGGGAACCCCTCGTCGCCGGGAACATAAACATCGTTAACGTGCAGAGCAAGAGAGAAAGAGAAAGAGAGACAAGTGGAGAGGAGTGAGAAATGAGGACAAATTAACTCGGCCGTTATTCCTTGTCCTACTGGTGTCACGATAAAAGGACTTGGCTTTGTCCATTGTGTATCGACTAAAGCCGATTGTCAGTAGATACAGCCAGTATGTACCGTGCATAGTCAGACAAGACACAGTTACCTCCCTAGTCAAGGTCTGGAGACGGAAAACGCAGCTAGAGGGTAACAAGGTTAGTTTCCGGTTCGCCGTATACACTTTTATCCCTGCATTCCCTCATAGAGACTACACTCTTTTTATGGTGTATCTATCTATAGGAATACTATATCTATCTCTCTTTATACTACATATATATAGGTAACTACCAAATCTATGGGGTAATATCGTATGGGGGCCCGCGATGTCTAATGAGGCTTGACACCCGTCGGGGTTCCCCATATAGTACGTGAACACGTTCATCGTCCTATGGTGCCCCCTACATGTATACACATTTAATACACTACCCCAATGGGTCTCGGGTGTTCGTATTATAACGCCATAAATAGATTAACGGGACGCCGTCGATTAATTATGGCCATTCTTTCGCAGTACACAAACCACATAGCCAGTGAAAACTCGATTCACCATAACCACAAGTAAAAAGATAAACGTACCATATAGTTTTTAAATGCTCGTCACTTTCTACGGTTTCTCCTCATTTCGCAGACATTTCTCAAGTAGTCCCAGCCCCCCTTTTCCTATGGTGTTATCCCCCCTCCTCCCTCTCTGTCTATGGTGTTGAGGCTTTCGCTCTTTGACAGTGATCGAAAGCCAAGATTCTATCTAGCAAGCCCGATAACGCGTAGCGGAAGTATCGCTTTAATCACCATATCCGAGCGTAACCCCCATAGAACACGCCATGGCACTCGAGAATTTGCTAGATATAAGTTCGACAGGGTCGATGAGTTATGCTTTTACCCCATAAGCTCTCAATTAATAGTTCCGCGCCTACGTCGTATACCACTCCGCAGACCCACAGAGACCCATGGTGCCCCATGCATATACACGGCAACTACTCCAGACTTTAACACCGGTACATGTGTTAATTTCGAGCCGTGGAAACGACGAGGCACCATAAGGTCTGGTGCCCCTTATGCTATCGATCTGTCCCTACCACGGCAATGCCACGCACCACCATACCACATCCATGGCACACCGTGCAAACCCCCATGGAACAACCGACAATGTTCCTGGATCATGCACACCTACGTACATACGCATTATATCTATATACCTGGGTCACGTACGCGCATCGGATATACATATAAAGGGTAGCCACACATACCAAGTACCCCATGAATTCAACACCATGGACCTTCTGGCACCTGCCCCTCATTACCATTACGTCATTTAGTCAGCCCCATAAACAACCGCGAGAGAGCATGCCGCAGACTCCCGGGTTTTGCCTTTTGCTTTAATTTACCAAACCGCCCCCCCCTTGTAATATCCAACCCTTTTAGCTGAGCAATTCTTCGAGGATGCCTTTAGGTTTTTGCCGCTGGATGCTGCCCAGATTTTCCGTCTCTCTCTCTCTCTCGCCCCTTCGCTCTATCTTCTGTGACGTAGACATATGGCACTTCACTTTTCATAGCAATGGGCGAGAGGGCTGAATATACATATAATATATTATGTATACCTATATATATATATATATATTTGTACAAGTTAAACTCAGTGAGAGTGAGTGAACAACACGATACTCTTTCATTCCCATGGTGATACCGAAGGATGAAGAAGGTTGGTGAATACTAAGAAAAGGTATGGTGGGATAAGAGTAGAGAGATTAATATCTCTATCACAGAAGTTCAGGAGAGCGGTCCATTTATCTAGCTGGTAAGGTAGAGATTCTTGTGAACGCGCAAGTGGACTATGAGTATACGTATATATATACATGTGACCGGAACGACCCTATAGGCTACTCCAAGACCTTTAAAGGAGTTTATTTAAGAGAGGCCAACCTGAGATCAAGAAGGGATCCGTGTGAGGATGATGGAGATGCTGTAAGAGGAGAGACGAGGCTAGCGACGTAAAGAAGAGAGAGAGAGAAAAAAAAGACTCGAGAATCCTCCACGGGACCAGATACGATGTGAAAATAAAGCTTGAAATCTCACTGATTCGAGGAGCCGGATGTGATTTCTCCGGAGGAAACGGAAATTCGATTTGACACTTTTCCTACGAACGAACCAGCGGGGTCTTAACGAATTCCATCTTTCCCCATGTACTGCGCGTCTATGTACCATCGTTCACTATATACATATATATATATACACAAGTATAGGCTCCTCTAAATCCCCAACCTGGACAAATTTCCTGGGTGCGTATACAGGGTGACACATGTGAACTTCCAGTAGGAGTGGTCGATCGTTTCCATGCTTAAGTCGAGGATAAGCCTGATAAGGCGTGACAGTGAAATAGTACAAAGTAGGGAAAAACTGTAAAGGATAAAAATAATGATAAATTAACTTCTAAGCGTAATACTTATATACGGTGTTACAAATCTTACGAGTACATCTTGCTCCCAGGTTATTATGGGTATCGGAGAAAGTGTACGGGATCCAATAGACACAGGTGGAACATTCAGTAAATATAACTAAGTAGGTATTTATAGCAAGGGGAGAGGGGGTGGTAACATCGATTAAACAGGCCACAAGGGTAAGTAAATTAAAGCAGTCTTTATCTCGTAAGGGCCTTTGTAGTCTAGTAACGGTCTATGATTATGCGAGAAGGCACGCGATATCCTGGACACAGGGAATCCTGACCCCCTGTGTCCCTTTGTGATATGTCAGCCCATCTATATCTGTATATAGGATACAGGCATTCCAAAAAATTCTTGATCCCGAATAACCATGTATACCGGGTGACATAATTATTATCATATTATCCCGTCCGTCTTTTTACTTCTCAACGATATCGAGTGTCCTGATACCAATCGATTCTTTTCTCGGTATCGCAATTAGGTAACCATAGAGGTTACCGTTCGCAACGTATTCTCAGAATTGGCTCGACAAGAATTCTTTACTCTTAACATTATTTTCACGGATGTCTTTATCGGTTTATGAGCGTCATAAAATTCACGAGTATATCCCGAGCGCGTGTTGCTCGGTCCTGTATTTCACATGCGGCTGGACGAGCAGGGAAGCACTTAAGAATAGTTTATGCCACTCATTAAACACGGGGACATTATAGGTACGATATTCCCATGGTATGTTACACCAGGTAGAAATTATAGCCAGACAGGAAGGAGTTAGTTACGCGAACGAATCAACATGGACATAAAAAATAAATGCAAGGACATTTAATACACGAAATTATTCCCGAAAGGCCAATTTCACTTCGGCTCCTCCTTTTATAATCCAGAAGGTTCTTCGGTGGTAGGAGAACAAAAAGTTCTCTCGGTACCGACGTTTAAGGACTCCTGGTGGAGAAAGGACGGAGCCTATCGAGTTTTCTTCTGTTTAAATAAAGTACTGGCTGTTCCTGGGGATGAAAGACACCAGGGGATGATTGCTTTGTTCTTGAGTGGCAAAGATGATAATGGCGGAGTGTACTTTTTTTTTTTTTTTTCTTTTGGGGGTACAGTGCAAACGTCCATGTCCTCTTCGCGCGTCTTTTCCCCTGTCGAGGAGAGGAGAGAATTGAATTTAGAGGAGCATCAAGTGAGTGAAAGAGTGAGGGTGACGGAGAGAGGGTGCTAAGAGATATAGAGGAGAGGAAGATACGATATATAGATATACTACTCCAGAGTCGGGTAATTATGCCGGAGACGAATGCCGGGGCATTCATCACTTCAAGTGTGTTTAATGTGTGTACGTTAAATATGTGCACGAAGCACGCTAACCGAAACGCTAAACAGTCTAGCCAACAAATTAACGTTGATGCTCGAAATGTCAACGACGCTGCTCTTGACGGCGAGCGACGTCTTGACGCCACGGGAAAAGGATTCACCGACGGCGCGCGACATATCCGTCGGGTTTCTAACCTAGCGTCGAGGCAGGAAACGTATGCGGATGGTATGGGTATATACAAGGGGAGAGTCAAGAGAACGAGCGAAGGTGTTTAACGATGATAAACAAGGCTTTTCTTTTGCCATTTTTTTTCTCTCTTACTTTTCTTTCCTACTCTGCCAGATATTGGTCAAACTCACGAAAGCCGTTGGCTCACGTGATGGATAGACTGGTATTACGACGTCGTGCGTAGTAAGCCAAATAAATTTTACCTCGAGGTAATTAATAACTCGTTAATTGCCTTGGGCTGTACCCTTGTCCCATACCCACCCTCCGGCAGTCCTTTAAACTGTGTACAAACCATTCGAGAGCTTCGTGTCTTTTCCGCAAGAGTACCGAGTTCAACAAGTATATTGTAAGGGTTCAATGGCGGCGCTTGCCGTTGAGTGAGGAACGCGAGAGACTGTGAGCTAATGTGCGAGGAAATGGCGACAGAGAGAAAAGAGAAGAATGTTGGCCAAAGTGCAAAGATAAACGGACGTTTCACATTTTTTTTTGCATACTGGTTTCAACGGCATTCGCCATGCGCTTCAGTAATTCTTTCCTGTGATATAATACAAGCGTGACCGCGTTGTGTTTGTTACGAAATGCCAGAGGGAAAGAGAGAAAGAATAAAAAAAATAAGAATAACAGTACCGGTTTTCCAATTACCAAATTTGGTAGAGTCCGTTCGCGCTGTGCCAACCTTAACCGGTATTAATGATAAAGATGTCGGCCGAGTGAACGTATAAATCCCATGTAAGATAACCTAACCCTAACCTGCCAGCGAAAAGTCAATTGACATGTAGCTACGAAACAGCTCGCGAGCCGTTAAAGAAAGTACCAGAATATTTTTATACCGTCGTCTAATTTTATAAGAACAAATCCAATTCTCACCTTCTGCAGCGTCACCAGATGTTTTGCCGATCGTCGCGACACTTAACGGGACATTTTTCAAGCAGTAAACATACGTAAATGCACGGACGGAATGCACGAACAAAAATTACGAAATTCTACTCATAAATGAAAACATTTTTACGTGTACTTTTTTCCTCCGATCTGTGTCCATCCTCTAACGCGACACTTGTCAAATATTCCATCTACAAAAGGAATTGATTAAAAACACAAGTTCCTGCTATACAAAAGGTAAAAGGAATACGTCAGATACACATCGAACACAGACACTAAACATATAGCATTAAATAGCAAGGTTGGTACCTCTAATTCATTACTACCACAAATCCATCATATATTTAAGAATCATCATTCCAGTGGCTCGGTGATATTAGTAAATTAAAAAAGCATTTTTCTATGAGTATACATCGAAGCACGAGTGCATTTAATTTCTACTCTCAATGCCATTAAAGAACGTGTCTATATCGAGAGTAATCAAATAGTCATTAAGCATAGCAATGACGTCCTATACGATCCCTCTTCAAATAACCGAACGCTTCCATAACCATATTTCATAAGTAATTCCAATTGTTTACATCGCGTCGTACCAGTTCGCAATAGTCACAACAAAACATACCAGCCAAGCAAGGATAGTACAGTCGTCAACGACCACAATGCTTGTTACATATTTTAATTAGATCAAGGTCGTACCTGAGTAGCTATACACCTTTCCCACCGGTGTACGTTAGAAGGACGAAGTCATCTAGTCATCCAGTACTCTTGATTCTATAATGATATGACAATCTTCAGGCACAAATCTTTGGATTTTGATATGCAGCCTATTCACTCTTATTCACATTTCTCACACTACGTCAAATGATTTATAGAATCTAATGATTCTTGTCACTACACTTTTATAATTAATTGATATGACCAAACACTACGCGACATTATTATTCTTTATTATTATTATGCCCATGGCTTCTGCCGGGGCGGCTGAGCCACCCTTACGGCACGCGCGCGAGCCTCGTACTGACTGTATGTACTGACACGTTCCGAACTCCTGAATTCGGCCGCAGCGACACTACGCGGCTGCTTCAGTTTTACTGCGTCTTATGAACTTGTACGCACACGCATCTAATGTACTGTACTAGTACGATTTTCGAATAGAATTCAAGGAATTTTCCAATGTCGAGAGATGCAAAGGTTTTTGATATAATTCAAAGTGGAGATATCGTTGTTCTGGTCAGTTGGACGGTACTTGCTTTTTGTATAAGGAATAATTACGTAAGGGTCGACAGGACATATGGTTAATGACAGACTGCAATGATTTATTGATTGTACTTGTCTTTTAATTATGTTCGTTTTGCCAATATTAAAATGGGTACAATTGATTTTTAATGGTTCTTTTAACACGATTGTGCACGCTTGCGAGGGTGCAGATTTTATGCACCCTTATGCATAGGAATATGCGCGAATAGGTTTATAGGCGAGGCATAAAGCACGGTCTAAGGGATAAAAGCTTATTAGGGTACGGATAAAGCTCGAAGTGATAAGAAATGGTAATGGGGATAACAGAGTGAGAGGGAGTGGGACATGGAAAGGAAATGATAATTTTTTGATATGAAGTATGAATAATGGTTACTGTTGTATTGGATATTATTATCAATTTAAGTATATATGTAAATATATGTATATATATATATATAATATAATATAATATAAATAGATAATTGATGAATCTTAATATTTGGCGTGAATCATTTTTAAATCTACATCGTCTACAGTAATGCCGTGCTGGTTTTTTTTGCGTTGCATGTATGTATATATATTTACACATGTGTGCATATATATATATACATATGTATGTATCTGTATATATAATATACGTGCTCCTGCGCGCGAATTACCATAAGTGCCTTAAATTGTTATAAAAAGTACAATAAACCATATGTCTTGTCCTTTGCAATAAATCTGTCCTGACCTTGAAGAATAAGGCAAAGTCTCTAAGTCACTCAAACAATGTTCACTCATGATTATTAATTATATACTCAGCAGTGAGGCAGTGAAAAAAAAAAAAGAATAAAAAACGTCAAAGAGCGTAATAGCGAACGTCACGCGAATCTCAATCAATCATTTTTTGTGTATTTGCAATGACGAGGATACTAGCGAAAAAGAGAAAAAAAGTGTAAAAAAAAAAGAGAAGAAAAATTATGAAAATATTTATCGTTATTGGCTTCGGAAAGAATTGTCGCTGGGCGATGTACAATATGACGGTGACATTAAGCATAGTATGAATGTAATAGAAACGTGCGTTAAATTCTACATTATTTGATATACCGAGTGACGGAATTAATACGTAACGCGAATGTACTGATTTTGCGAAAAGCTTTTTCTAAAAAATAAATTTACGATATGCCTACGTGTATAAGTCAGATCTCGACAAGGGACGTCAGGAATTCATTCGTTAAGGCTAATTCACAGTTCGCTTTTAATTACGAAGCGATTCGTGACTTGTCATTAATATTTTCTAACGCTCATAATTATTGCCCGTATAACGACGCGCGTATTTACGAAGAGAGAATGCGCGCGCAACATTTTACAAAAATATTCATTCATCTTTCGCCTGTGATTTATTCATTGAGCAATCAGTACCTATCATACACTATTCCACGCACGTAACTGTATTTATTTCTTGAATTCTAGTCATTGCTATCATTTATTATTATTATTCCGTCACTCGGCACTGGCACGTTAGGATTCCTTATTATAAATCTTGGATAAATTTACTTCAGAGACTTGGAATCCATATCGCTGTTCTAAGCTATCGCCGCTAGTTATAAATTTTTATATTAAGTTTGGATTTAATTTTAATCCTCCGAATGTTGACTTTCGCCATTACGAAGCTCCGCTATGTAATAAATACTTACGCCACATTCTGGCCCTTCGACTTCTACTATAGAGTTTTACTTATTAGCCTTTATCTAGTTTCACTCAAATCGCCTACTTTTTGTTCGTCTTTCATTTTATAGCTAACGGATACAAAATAAATCTACTTAAATGCATTTGGCATGTTTCGTTCTTACGACGTTTCGTGTCCCGTTCGTTTTTACTTAAACGACGGTCCGAGTCGTCCTGGATCACGAGAATTTGGGAACCAAACAGTATTGTTTTTCTGTCTCTTTGTTTTTACCATAGATTTTCCACGATTCCAAATGTAGAAAATCGTCATCATGATCGATCAGATGTTTTTATTACTTAATTATCTTACATATATCCTTTGTTCGTTTTATCTTCTCGCCGCAATCTTCTTAATCTCGGTATCACTGTGCATGATATATTATGGCCACCACGCGACAATGATAAATTCCAGCAACTTACTAGTTGTTTCGTTAATAACTTAATATGATTTTGTGACGTTTCATCCCAGTCGCTGGTACCAGACTCGCGACGTATGTATTTCTCTTATTTATTATTAAAAGATTCTTAAAATCACTTCGTCCTAGTCGGCGCTATGTTTGCGTTCGGTATACCTGTGCGTATGTGCACGCTACCCTTATTGGTTCTATTTCTACTGGCCGCTGTGGAACCGTCCAGGACAGATTTGCGATTCTTTGCATGATCACGTTTATCCGTAGTCGCGTTATCCTCTTTTCTCTTGGCAGTTTCTAGTCGGCTACATCCGCTTCTTGGATTTTCTTTATTGGACGTCCTGTATTGCGTTTTAGACAGTTTCGCATCTGGTTCGTAAGTTTTTCTTGCGAGTTGTGGCGTGTAGTAGAGACTAAACCTTTTTGGTTTTGCACGTTCCTTCTGCTTATCCTCGCGGAGCTCATCGGTTGAGCTGAATTTTCTCACGTCCTTGACAGAGAGACGATTCGATTTTGACGCACTGTTCTTCGACTCCTGCGTCCTGCTTGGTACACTTGATGTGAAACAGCTGAACCTCTTGTTCTTGACCTCGGTCTTCGTCTCGCTTGGGTCGTTTGACGTCTCCTGTCGTTTCTCTCTACGCTTCACCGATTCAATTGGTGAACCTTTTGCGACCTCTTGAGCCTTCACGGTATTCTTACTTGAACCTGGACGCGTATCAGATTCCACTGTATTCCGATTAGATCTAGTCGACCTGAATTTCTGTGACGGGACTGCCAATCGGGATTGATTGTTTCGTGCAGCTTTGCGATTAGCATCTGTCACTTTTGTAGACTGATTGTCGGCTATTCTATTGGTAACGGAAGTTCTGTTGGTAACAGTGTTGTGGCTGTTCTCGTTGAAGTCCCTAGTGTCGTTTGCGTTTTTGTTTTCAGTCTCCCAAGTGAACCGAACGTTTTCAAAGCTATCGGTTGACTCCATACTTTGCGTGGAACTGGACCTCTGACCACTCTGTACCAATTTGGCGAACTGTATATTGACAAAGCTGTCGGAAGTCTCAATGTCGTTGTCGGAACTTCCGGTGAGACCATCCGTAGACGAGGTCATAATGTCGCAGATGGATTTTCTGGTGATATTGGCCGCGCGGATTCGCTCTGTACTTCTGGCCATTTTTGATCCGCTATTGGAGGATAATCCTGAACTCAGATATTTCTTATTCAATGCTGATTTCGTGCATTTAGGTGAGACGTATCGTCGCGCCATCTTATGACCTGGTGGGGGACTAGGTGTGGCCATGGATCTCGAATGGATATCCGAAAGAGAATTTCCGTTCCTCTTGGAAGAATGTATTCCGATGGAAATAGGACTCTGACGAATGTTCGTCGCCGAGCCTCCATGAGCACCGCTGCTCATTTCTCCATTGCCGTTATTCCACTGGGATTTTACGTTCTCAGGAATACTATTCAGCGAGGAAGTGTTACTGCGTGAGCTCTTCTTTGGGGTGCGCGGTAGATCATCTGGATTATTCATGAGATCGCGCACTGATGTGGTGAGTGCCCTGATATCCTGAAGACAGTCTGCACTTAGGGATACTGGTTCCAGGTCGTCCTCGTAGCGGTTCCCGTTGACGACGTCGACTTCGTCCTTGTCCCAGTCGAAAGGCGTATCGCTGATACCCGGTGAAAGGACGTCGGACCATCTGTTCTTATGGACGCTGTCCGTAGCGGCTCCTTCCTCCGGTGTTGCAATGGCGCGTCGCTGCTTCTTGTAGTCGAAGTCGAAGGTCGCCATCCTTATCGGCTGACGCTGCTTATTCCCGTATTGCTGCGACGATTCGGGAGTTGCTGCTGCTGCTGCTGCGGTTGGCTCGCCTCCTAGAAAGCTCTGCTGGTGTACAGAGGCCGAACAGAGGGAAAACAAAAGCACCGCTACAGACACAACAAACCACTACAGAAGCACTTTTTTTTTCTTTCTTTAGGCTGGCATTGGCAATCGGTTCCAGGACCTCCGGCTGGTGTGAACCAATTAGGATAAACACTCCTCGAGTTCGATTAACCGAAGGTCAATCAAGTCCCGGCTAGGCGATACGAGTAATGCAAGAGAGACAAAAGAATACTAAAATGAAAAGAAAAGCCAAATAGCAACATCGTGCTCTATTATAGATATATGGGTGAACGATTTTTTACTTTCTATTTTATATGCTGCAGCAGGAAATGTGTAGGCTACAATAGGCTTACCAGTGAGACAGATAGTGTGCGGATACGAGCTACGGGGTGACTCTTCTACAAGAACCTTTAACTTGGTTATCCTTAGGTGCAACGTAAGCCATGCGGGTTGCAAGATATCAGAATCTGATCTATTGCGAAAGAAACGTTTGTGATTATTTACCGCGAGCCATGGATGATCCAGAACGTCTTCAGCGCTGAATCGTAGTTCAGGTTGGGCTTGGAGCATATTTGAGATTAGCTCTTTTGCTGAATCAGATATACAGTCCCAGTATGGGCTGGTGAACTCGTATTGTCCGCTCAGAATTCTTTCAAAGAGTTCCTCCTGTTCGTTCTCTGGTGACACAAATGGAGGGAATCCGCAGAGTAGAATATAGAGTATCACACCGGCTGCCCATACGTCAATCTAAAATTTCAAGAAGTAATGAAAGAATAATTATTTTTTATCAAAATGAATTTTGAGCAACTATTTTCGGCAGTCTACTCTATTGTTTTATTACTTAAAATACCTGCATAAATGGGATGTTTTATTTAGCTTTTTCAAATCTCGAATTAATTTCCAAATATGTAACTCCTAACTTAGTCAATAACTGTATTTTATTAGGGGTTGAAGGAGAAGTTATGAAAAATGGTACAAATTTTTAACTTGGAACAAATAGACGAAAATCGTAAATGCTTTATACTTTAAGTTATGAAGTAATATAATATTGAGAACGTAGGTAGCTAAGTGGGAAGTTGTCCTGTCTATATCCGTAATCGAGTCAATGTCATCGAGTTGCATGAGTTGCACAATTTTTTAATGGAATAACCACCTAGCTCAGCGTATCATAGACATGGCTCAGCGCATTTTTATTTTTCTTCTCTTCATTGGAAATATTGTTTCAATAAAGAAATTCTTAGAGGTTGAAATTACCTTGAGCCCATATCCAGTTTCTGCTAATATCTCTGGAGCTACATAGGTAGGTGTACCACAGACCGTATACAGAGGTTCTCTGACAACCTGGGCAAGACCAAAATCGCCTAATTTCAAACACCTGACGTGACTTCCTTCCATTTCCACTAGAAGGTTCTCAGGTTTGACGTCACGATGAACAATGTGATGAGAGTGCAAATAAGCCAGGGCAGATGTTAAGTGCGATATCATTACACTGGCTTCCGCTTCAGAGAATTTTGTGGCTGCTGCTATGGCGTCAAATAAATCGCCACCCTGGAATAATGAATTTCAAATTGAAGAATATATTCTGCACTCTTGGAATATGTTAATTTTACCTTGACCAGTTCCATCACGAGGAAGAGTTGATCGGTTGTCTCTTGTTCAGTAATCAGACTTATTATGTTAGGATGACAGACTTGTCTTAGGATAGCCACCTCACTGGCCAGCATTGTTTCCTTCCCTTGGCACTTGTACTTGTCCACGATTTTCATGGCGTATTCCATACCTGATGTTCTGCAAATAAATATTGTTATATAGAAGATTTTCTTGGATAGGTTTATTTGACAATTTTATAACATACTTGTGAATGCAATGCCTGACAACGGCAAAGTTACCATCCCCTATAACGTGGCCGACAGCATAGTGAAGTCTGAGGGGCTGTGGAAGTAACAGGGAGCCGGGACTTGGAGTTCTCACTTGAGGAACGGAAAGGGCTTTTTTGCCCGACTTTCTAGGCATCCTTGGCATTGGTCCACTTTGTCTTTTGGAGATGCACGGTCCACGACGGAAGCTCTGTACGCTTTTTGACTCTTCAAAATCCAACTCGAAGTCCTCTTGGTTAGACTTGTCTGTGCCATAAGCTAGGAAGACCTCCTCGGTCTCAAAGAATTGCTCCAGAGTGGTGATTTGCTGGCCTGACAATGTGTAGACCTTTCTCACGGAGCCGCAGTCTAGTTTTACCGCCTCGGTTATTGCTTCTAATGCATGCTCCAGACTTGGAGCGTTTCTTTTATTCAGTAAGAGTCGTACCACTTTGCGTGGTTTTGTGCCATGGCGGATTAAAGTTACTATGCGCGCTTTTACGCAGAGTGGTATTGCACTAGTTTGTCTACCAGTACCAGCAGGGGATTGTGGTAGACCAGATAAGGAACTACCCCTACGTACTTTGGAAGAAGAATATTCAACCTTTTTGAAAGTTTCACCCTGACCCGAGCATACATAACATTTGCCATCTTCTAGGTCACTAATATTTTGAACTTTTCTACCATCCATTGTGTAAATTGCACGTACGCCATTTGGTAAAGTTACACTGGATATAAGGGCTCTTGTTAAGTCAGATACTAGACTGTCAAAGCTTCGATATCTCTCAGGAGTAACAGCCATCACCACACCAGTATAAAATTTGTCTCCATTCCTGAAGAAACGAACTCTCTTGGCTTTTCTTGTAGGTGGTGTACGAACCATATTCATAGACTGTCTCGTAGGAATGTCCAAAAAACGTTCTTCTAGGGCAGACACGATGTTAGTATTCATTTCTCCTCTGCCAGAAAGACCACTGTTGCCAGATGGTGAAGCACCCCGACTTAAAGGTTCCTCCATCATCCTAAATGTGTCGAATATAATAATGCAATATCGTAAACATATATTGTCTTACTCCCATATTCAGTACAATACAAAGATTCTATTAGACATCATCCAAAGACTAAAGTATGATTTAAATTTAATTTATAAAATTAATCTTTAAATCCGTATACAGTGTATCAACAAAAAATATATCAATTTTAACAAAACTTAAGAAGCACAACAAAAATTTTCTATTATATAGCACACATGACTCAATGCTCACAACTTATACCACATAGCGATTTAGTATATTATCCATCAGCCTCGCATGGGTATTACGTTTTCGCTGTTAATGAAAAATCAACAATAATCAATCTTCCCGTAATATAAAGGACAGTTTTTCTACACTCACTGATAGCTTATCAAAGTCTGAAGAAATCTGACAGATGATGATGCCGGCGATAACAGCTGAAACGTTTTATAACCTGCACTAACCGTTCAACGTTTAACTCGAATACTGAAAGGATAGTTTTCCTAAGGAATGTCGTACTCTCGTAAGCCAAATACTTTCACTTTGTTTTTCTTTTTACAAGGAAGAACAAAAAATGCTAATAGACCGTAGGCTACTCACCTGCTACTGTGAAACAAGAATCTCTCAACCGGAACGGGTAAGGTCTGTCTGGTAAGCAGCGAGAATGAATCACCCGAGCGCTGACATTTTCATTTGTGTTGTTGAAAGTGCACTTTATGAAGAAATTATTAAATTCAGTTGACGGCCCACGGGTTAGACCCGCTTGCTGCCGCTTAGTATTTCTCTGTATTTCGATGAAGGCGTCTCCACGAGGCTAGCTATATTATGTTTGGCCAGAGGCACACTTAGTTCTATACTCTCGAATATCTATAAATACCAAGTTCTTGTCAAAGCTGTAGCGGAAGAGGAAGCAGCACCGCACAATAACGAGAGAAGGGATGAAAAGGCAAATGGCTAGCGAGAAAGGAATGACTGATTGCGCCTGTTCAAATGATTGGCGGCATTTGATTGTTCTTTCTTTGAAAAATATTTCACTTTCTTTTGCTCTTTCTTCATTTATGCATCACTCGTTCAACCCACGACCACAACTCATATGGCCATTCTTATTCATGTTTCCGTCTAGCAACCGTAGTTGTTTACTTGGAATCAATAAGCGTTTTGGCAAGGGAAATTGTGTGGGTGATTATTGAAAGTTTAGTGTGAGGTTGTAATACTTTATTCTGGAAAATGTTCAAGGCAACTTTGTAACTTTACTTTTAATCTTATATTTACAATTAGGTTTTGTCACATAAAGTTTTATATAATACTTATTTTTTTGGCAGATGTGACTGGTTTTTCTGCTGGTAAAAATACGATACTACTTTGGGCTTTCATATCTTTTCTTCACATCATTCATTATTTCTAACATTTTATGATTGTAGTCATATTCGGTGATGAGTTTGAAATTATTTGTTGATGCAACGATGATTGGACTTGCTACACAAATATCTTCGAATGATATTTCTTTCGTTGGTGGTGGATACTGATCAAAAGTTAGTTGAATGAATCCTTTAATATTTACATAGTCATATAGTTCGATTGGTTTTCCTAATAACCCATGATTCACTTCTTGATACCATTTATGCTCCAAGTACTAGAAAATGAAAAGAACTCTGTTAAATAACATTTCAACAAATTTTGCTATGTTACATTGGATACTTACAGTTCTGTATCTTATAGGAATTTTGGAATCATATTCAATACTTGGTCTTACTTTTGGAAAAGATAATGGTAAAGGCTCGGTCGTGCTATCGTGTTCCAGCCATTTCTCACTAAGAAGTGCAACTCTTGCAAGTCTCCTGTGCTTCTCATCTATTTCTTTTCTCTCATCTTCTTTTATTTTAAAGTCTTTTATTTTGTAGATTACAGTAATAGCACCAGTTCCATCATCAACTGAAAATTCGATAATGTAACAGTGACTAAATTCATAGAATATTAAAACCAGTTGTTATATCAATATTCTTACCAGTGAGATCATAGCAATTCTTTTTCTGAACAATGTCCAAAATAATTCCTACAATCTCAACTTGTCCTACAGTAATATGAGGCATGTTCAATGGATGAAACTTAAAAAAAGATCCTTGAATAAAAGGTATCAGACGATATATCTCTTGTATAAAGATTGCTACATCATTAAACTTAGCCGCTAAAAAAGCATATATAAATTATATATAATATGTAAACTTTTCGTTATTGTGTATACCTACTTTTCGTGAAGCCAGGCCATTCTTCTCTTTTGTAAAGATACTCTTGATATTTATAATGTTCATCATCACTTGATGTGTTCATGAGTTGACAGCTCTTGTGTGTGTCGATAATTAAGAAACTGTTCTATTATCTGAAAACGCCGGTCTCATAAAGATGGCTCTCTTTACCACTTGTTATTTGATACAGATATGTGATAATATTTTTCCTGGACATAACCATAGGAATTAATTGCAGTACATATGATGTTTTATAATTATTCATTTAATCATTTATATAATTTTTTTGTTTTATTATTTTTATACGACATAGCCACATTACGTTGCTCTTGCGATAACCATAGACAATCATTTCCTATGAGTTCTATAAGATTGTATATAGATGTCGACAGTTACACACGATAAATATACTGTTCAATTATGTGCAAATGATTAGATCTTTAATAAATGTATACATACATTACATTGCTTAAAGTTTTGTATGTAATCTGAATAGATCACAGCGTTACAGACCGCCATAACGGTTAATTAGTAAAAAACATTGTACAGCATTTGCGACAGTAAAATTTCAATAAATACATATATCGTGTAAATGTTCTCTGAACACTGTAGTGGCGGACGTAATTTTTTGTTACTTAACAAATCATACAACAGAGTAAAAAGCGAAAGCACAAAATCCAGACATAATTTTTAATAAATGACTACAAGGTTTCTCCAAAAGACATAATTACACCAAAGAATACTACTATATGCATCATCGTCATTAGAAACTGTATAACAATGCATTTCAGAGTCATATTTTCAATAACATTCCAAGAAGACAAAAGTACAACACCCAAAAGCCAATATACGTTCCTGAGACCATTAAAAGTTAAAGAAAACCTCAGGCATAAAAGCGTTCTAGGCGGATTCGCTGTGTATGAAAAACTGATTGAAAAAAGTATGTAAAATTTCCCTAGAATTTTTTTCAAGATATATCATTCCCCCAACTCACATAAGATCATGAACCTTCGCCTTCTGAGAGCTGCCACAATATAAATTAATATTTTAATGGGATTCAGGTGTGTGCAAGGGTCCTTCAAAACCTTCATACAGCACTGAGAAAAGCAGTCGGCCGTGCTGTAAAGAAGGCCTTATAGTGGGGATACCCCGGCGTAAAGCGTTCTCCAGGGGGACAGTACAGTCCGTTTGTGCGAGTGATGCGGGTGGACTGAAGTGGCAAGTTGAAAAACTTCCCCTGGACACGTTTGAGGAGAATATAAAAGGAAAAAAACTTGTTTAAAACAGCAATAAAGAAATAAGGCGACAATCGCAGAGGGTGATGCCTCGCGAGTGAGTGGAGTGTATCTAAAATACAGTGCTGTGATTAAACAAAGCCGTGATTCTCGGATCCGGCCGAGAAATGCGTGCGTTCTTGGTAGTCGCAGGTGAGTCCTCCTGGTTCGCCATAGCACCTGATTCTCGTTGCTTGTTTCCCGCTTCAACGTTGACTACGTAATTCGTTTATTCCCCTCTTGAAAAATCATTTTATTAAACCAATATCGAAAAGACACATACGTTTCCTTTATACGTAAACCAGGTAGACTAGGAAAGTATACTTTCCATTAGTCAGGTAATCCTCTACCTGAAGCACAGTTATATATATATACACACACCAGAGAAAATTTTTAACGTGTACATAAACTTCACCTGACTATACATATAGCCTCTGTTATTTATTTAATAAATAACTTTTTATATTTCCAAATACGGTAGTGTTAGATTAACCACTGTAACGCAGAAAACATTGCAGCACCTGGTCCGTACTCGCGATATAAATTAAGATCGAACCGCTTGTGCGGCACAGTTTGAGCAAAATATCGATTCTCTAATCACAGGATTATATCGCTTACAAATGTCCGCAACCTGCAGTAGCAATCTAGCTACCTTATACCTGACTAACGTGCTTACATAGTATATACCTAAGTTCGCGCAACGAATCATTCCTCAGCCCGTGGAATGTTACTCGAATTTCGTAGCGTCTAAGGTAACACGAGAAATGGCAGGTAGTCGGACGCGGATGTTACCATGCAAAAAATGTTGCTTTAACAAACGAAGACGAATTTCTCGGCCGGTTAGAATTTTTCTTTCGATTCGTAACAGGTGGAAGGAAGGCATGGCGATGCATTAATGAGTTCTCGTTCACGCTCAGGTGCCTCTTTTAAGCGTTTACAACGTACGTGCGTACGTATATTTATTGCTGCCAGTCCCTTCGTACAAACTCTACGACAGAATGGAGTAGAATGGAGTTAGCGTGTAGGAGTATATCAAGAGAGCATCACTGAAACGTAACAGAGGGAACCGGTCGTTAGCCATTAGTATTGTACGTGCATAATCGGACACCCGGTATTCACCGTTGTAGTTTCATTTTTCATATTATATTCAAGTGAAATCCGAGGATAGGCTGTGCACAGTGATGGATAAGCGAGGAATCCAAGAGAATTGTTAGATATGCTTTCTGAATCGGCGATTCGCTTTAACGAGAAACGAATTACCTATCAACATTTTTGTTCATTTCGCTATAGGTACGATTTGTTCCCATAATATTTTCACGTTGACCTCCTGAACCCTGTGGACTGTCCGTGGATTATCCATGGGGAATCTGGAACAGAAAATAAAATGAATTTTTTTTACATCCAACATTCATTGCTTTCTGATTAACTGTATCACCCGGTGATACTTTATTGCCAAGCATTAAGATTGCAATCTTGATGGAGATTTGCAAGGCGAATATCATATCCGCGGTACGTGAGATATGAGCAATTTATATGCATGTATATATATATATAGCGCACTGATACGTGTATCATGAGAGTGACGAAAATATCATTTTATACGATTTGCAATTCCGAAGTCGTAAGTCTTGGTTCTTCGATAATACACGCGGTCACCGAAATCACCATAATCATTGGAGCCGTCAGAGTACATTATGACTAATATAGCGATGACGTATTTCTTATTCGATATTTTTCGACCCTGAGAAGAAGATCCTGGTGTACTGACGAAATCAGAGGTATTCGTTCTTCGGAAAAGTTTCTTGCTCATGGCCATAACATATAAATTGATTATGAATTCCCATGAAAATTTGGGTCTGTTTTTTTTTTTTCGTTTTGAGACTATCATAGTCTATTATCAGTCAGCTCAAGTACAAAAGTACCCACTGAGAGCACTTAAGAGACCTTCTAGGATACTCTCGTTGTTGCTAAGACTCAACGGCGCCAGAGGCCACGTGTGAATGCAGTGTAAAGTCTGGTAAAGATCATTTCCCAGAGTGCTCCAAAAGGAAATAGATACTTTTCACATTTTATTTTCTTTTCTCATCCCAGAATGGTCTCCTCTTCAGAATTGGTCAGACATTTTTCCTTTTGTCTCACTGCGCTGCTCGTTCTGTACAGATAATACTATCCAGAGTTTCATACAGAACGCTGGATACACATGTAGCATACACGCATTATAGTATATTCTACAGTATACAAATGCAGACAATATTCGCCTGACTAGACTGAGTAACACGAAGCCTCATGTATCGTGGACATTCGAACGCGTCTGGATTCTGTCGTAAATGATATGAACATGTTTTTTTTTTATCAGAGGTATCTTCGCACAGAGCTATTCAGTTAAATTTTACCATTACGGTCAGACAATGCTTGGCAATAATTTTATATCCATAGCCGACGTTAAGGATCTAGCGATACACCTCGATTAAAAACGATCGATAAATGTACAATGAATCGCTCTGTACATAGACGTGTCTAAATATTGTCTCTACGTATACCGTCCTTCAATTTTTCACGCTTGTAATTCGCGTAAGCGGTTCCTGCGCGTTCCGCAATGTGATTCCGCCGTATGTGTAATAAAGAACTGTTTACCGTACTATTGTCGCAGTCAAGCTAGAGAGAGAGTGAGTCTATGGTAACGAGCGTAGGTAGTATCGTCCAAAGTAATTACAGAAGCAGAAATAAATGAGAAAAAAGACTGAACAAAATTCGAGACTTTATATAAGAACCACAAGAGAGCTATGACACTAACGTAGGTATATCTTCAGGCTTCAGGAGTCTTTATCGTCTCCAAGGAATTTCCAAGGCTCGTACAACATAGTACTTTTTAACATGTAAATATGCTACTCATGCATTTAGATAAGGCTTACATAGAGATACTTTAAAGCCTTACTCACTGGTGGCTATAAGCTTGCTCCGATTCGTACAGACTCTAGCAGATACGGATTCATTTTTCATTTCAAATTTACCGCCCTTATTTATCTACTTAGACTCTACTGAATCATCGATTTTATTCCTCTGATATATTCTACCGGATGTACCGAGTTAATGGCATCTCTTATCGTTACCGTGTTAATGCAAGTACCAATCACGCACCCTTGTACTAGTTTTATTAACGCGCAGCCCTGAGCTACATGGACCGTAAGATGATTCTAGGACGTAAGAAGTATAGAAAAATGAAAACTCATATTATAAAGTCATTCGCTCTCATCGTTCTTTCGAAGTATCAGCTGCTTGCGCAATACTTAATGGAGAACCCTTGCGAAGCCTTAGGTAAACTTTAACGCGTGTGTCGCTCCGTCGCTTACACGTAAAGCAGCTTTACTGTTCTATATCATCTGAGAAAGTCGATATGCTGCTGACCACACTGAACGTTCTCTTAGCCTCAGTCTAGTATCTTGTACGTTTAAAATTCAAATAGACAAATGGAATATATGTACGATTATTCGTATACGATTATAAGCGTCACGTGGACTGTGTCATCTCCTGTATTATTTCTTCATGATGTATCTTGTATACGTATGAGTACTCTAACTTAAAATTAGACTACAATAGCGTGTAGGAATCTTATTTCCATAGTCGAATGAATCTGCCTACGTATGTAAATTCTATTTAAGAATATCTTCTTTCTACTCTCTCTCGGTTTGGTTGAAGAGCAATACGTCTCGCTTGTAATTCCCATATTAATTTCTATCTCCGCTTGTCACTTATCTCCAGGCTGAATGATATTCTTCTTTGATTCCATGCAGTAATACGCACTCGTTTCACGAGTAATGGAGTAATTTTGTCTCCGGTCACTGATCCATAAACCGGGAACGTCAGTTCGCATACCGTTATAGAAAAAAAAATCAAGCGTCTCCGTTGCGAATCCAGAACATGGAAACAAAAATTTGTGTTATTGCAAAGCTTTATCAGACTTAGGTATTGCGTGGATTTGTTATTGGAGTGTACTAAGTGGCAATCAGTATTTTAATACGCCCAATTAATAGGAATGACGTATGCTTAAATTATTGGTTTAACATACATATATTATTATAATGTGGATGAAAGAGAGAGACACAGAGTCTAGGCTAACGGGGCACCGATGCTCACTAACATATGTTTACGGGTGCAATTTCATCACATGGGAATGCAGTTAGGGGTTATTATTCTGGAATTGCATTGCGGTACCTCCCACTGGTATCCAGACAGTGGTTCTCACGACTGTTACCTACCTGAAATAACTTATTAGGCGTTCGTTACGTTTCGACATCGTTTTGAGAATCGTTACACCAGGTATAACCACTGCTGGAATGAATGAGCCTCATTCACTATCCGATCCGTGCTGATCGAGAGTTAGCCGAGTCAACTTGGTACCGTAATCCCGTAGGAATGCGTTTTCCGGATGCGAGGGAGAACGTTGGGCGTATCCTCAAAGATTACCTGTGAACATTGAATGGTGTAGTTTCTTGCTTATTAAAAAAAAAATGTATTTTAATAATTATAAAAATACTTCACGAAGAAAACATACCTAGAGCATTATTAGAGATACTTTCCGAAGTCTTATAGACAAACAAGGTTATGTGAACGTTAGATAAGAGTTACATGAACCAGCACCAAGATACCAGTCATAGGTGGAATAATGAAGCTGAAGATAAAATCTCAGGAATAAAGCGACGCATCGCCTTACTTGTTTATCACGTTGCGGTAGTATCCGGATGACATTAAGCGCTGCTCGCCGGAGGCCGATAGCAGTAGTGACCTTCTCAAGAAAAATCGGACCGCGATTATGCAAGCGGCCATCCAGCAAGGATAGCTTTCTAGCCGGCGAACTGCTTGTTAAAACCTCGTGAAATAAACAAGACCGTTCGTTGTCGCAGACCTCGATTCTTGCATGCTGAGAAGAAGCCGAAGGTTCTCTATGTGATTTGAGAATTAAGTTGCAGCCTTATCGATGGACTCTCCGTCCTTCCGTTTCTCATGAATACTCATGCATCCTCCAGGGGTATCCGGATCCGTTGGATTTTTCATTAAATCCTCGGATCTTGACTTAACAAAGAAAGCGAGGCACTCTGCCGCCTCGACGCTTGGTAGGCGTGGCGTCGTTGAGTCATGTAGCATAGCTTCAAGAGTCAAGGAACTCAACTGTTCTAGGTCTGTAAGGATTGATACGATCCATCCGAAAGCTGTTCAAGGTTCAGCATCGACCGTTCACGTCCAACGTTAACCAGCTGAGTTTCATCAATTAGATCCGACAACCATAGCACGATCCTCATCTGTCAAAGTGTCCATATCATGTCCATCCTAAAATCAAAACAATGTACACTAAGTACCACGAAATATATTTAACGATTAAACTAACGCAGTGCCCATTACTTCGTTTGACTTCTTTTCCCGTTAAATCCGCTCACTTCTGTCTGTTGCTCCCGGGGGCGTGTGATTCTCCATCAGGATGGCAAACGGGTTCGGAGAGTTGAACGAGCGCACGGGAGAGTAGTCGAACCTGTACATATGTAGTACATACATATATCTACTAGCCAGTTGAGTGACCAAAAGCAACGAAAACCATCCGACTGGTGACTTGAATGCCCACGTTAGTAGAACAGAACGTGTCACCGCTTGGTATTTACTGTATATAAAATGAATGAGCACGTCATACGTCCGTACGGACGTTGCACGGGTAGCTTCGCTAGTGCAATCACCACGTCATTTCCGGCTTGCGTTTCTTTCTACGAGATACGACGGTCTCGCAGCGCATTTACTTTCCATTTTGTATGCCAAACGCATTGCAGGCGGTTCCTCCTTCTTCATTTGGAGTGGCATTAGTCACGTGCAGTCATTCAATACCACACGAGAATATTATGGATTCCTCCTGTGTCTCTACGTGTTCAGGAAAGATTGCCATATGCACATCCGCGACGCATATCCTTTTCAGAACACATACAGTATCTGCGTGTACGAAAGTGTCCGTGTGATTTACACGTATTTGGACGTCGTGGATTTTACATAATTCTTTTTAGCCTAATTACGAATTTACTTAATCGCTTTAACAAAAATTCACTTGGTGTAGTAATGACGACACGCCTCTCTATTTTATGTTTACTGGGGAGTTGCTTGCTGCTCTTCCTGTCCAGTTTGAATATTTTTATCTCAGCATCGAGGACGTTGCTTTTCGACGCTGAAGATTGTGAGAGTTTTATTTCCGCCTCTCTCTCACTTTTTATTACACGTTAAAGACTCGTTGCGTCACATCTCTCTTATGAATCGTTAATGTGCTTCTCTGTATTAGCGTATTCCGAACTTATTGTTATGTCTATACTCTGCGCTACGCTGTACGCTCGTGAGTTTTTTCAGCAGGAAATAGACGAATTGCAATTGCTTGGAATCGTGAGAAATTGGATTATTTAGAATTACGTGTAGAATTTTTCCACGGTTTTTCTTATAACACAGGTAGGACCGTAAATGGCCGACGATGCAACTCATGCATTATTTAATAAAAATACACAACGAACGCAAGACGTGTTAGCGTCATACCTGGTACCACGTTCACCGTGTATATATATATTATATTCGCAGTTTGTCGTTTCCTTGAGATTTCCCTCGAGTAAAAAGAATCATTTGAAAAACGAGTCAATGAAAAGTATTAAAGAAAAATGTTAAAGCTTTCCAATCGAAAGGCCATAACGAATTCTAAACTAGTTATCTATATTTGGTAGGGAATACCCCGTACGGTCGTTATTGATTATTTCCTGTTATCGAGAGCAATGCAGGTTACACTGATAAGGAGAACTGGGTCGAGAAATTTATCGTATCGGGTTAAATCTGATTAAATCTGTGGATATAACACTTAAGGAAAAGACATAGCAGATAAGCGATTACGGCGAATGTATCACTATACGTCCAATTATATATATGATTGCAGTGTTATCCACTTTGTCGATCCTCACTCACGAGGCACCACAGGATGCCGATAGCTTTGCTGGCCAGGAGGCGCCAAGAGAAGCCTACTTCAATGGCTCCGCCTTTCTTAAGCTTGCATCGACCATCTCGGTGCATCGACACAGCGGATTGAGCTTTAGGACCTGCGACGGTGGTACGCTCTTCAGTCAGAGAATTAATGGAGACTCGATAAGCCTTGAAGTGACGCCGGAAGGTCTACTCTTCGTCGCCATTATCAATCAGCAACGCTACGAGGCCAGACTCAACGCCAGATTACTCAATAACGCTTGGCAGAATGTCAATATGATATTTAGACTTGGCAATCTTACGCTGAACGCCGCTGGAAACACTCAGGTCAGTATTTTTCTCGAGCATCTAAGTTCACGCTGATGTATAATAAAACAGCGTCTGCGGAGTCGATGACTATTATTATGCTTTGCTATTTATTAGGTGATCGCCAATGCCACCTATAATTCTGCCATTCTAATGCTCCCTGATTACGACATCAATTCCTCGCTGATCGTCGGTGAAGGATTCAAAGGATGCATATTACAAGGACCTGGTATCCTCTTCAACGACACTTTCAACAATGGTGCCGTGTTCGGTCCCTGTCCGTTGGAGACGAAAGGATGTAAGAGAATTCATCTAGCGTTGTCACTTCCGCTCTGGAATTTCTATGGCGTCAAAGCCGAGACGAATTCGATGTCATTTCCTTGTAGACAGTTTTTATTTTGTTATTCGCAAACGTGAAAGTCTTTGTCCGTATCACATTGTCGACTCTTCCGATTCCTCGTGATGTCAGGAGCGTGTCTAGAAGAACGAATGAATTTTAATATTATTATTTAAAAAATTTTCCCAGCACCATTGTCATTATTATATTGTTGCTAGAATTACCTATAGTCTGCTGTCGATCGTTCAAGTTATTACATTTCTTATTTTCGTTTGTCGAGCAGCTAGCACATTTATTTATCCTTGTTCCCCTGCTGTTGTCCCACATTCGTTTTGTAGAGCTGGCTCGTGTTTTGTAGAGCGCATGCATTTGTACCATCTTTCAGGTGGTCCAAACAGTGTTGGTGGATTGGCAGCTATCACTGCCGTTGCTACGGACTTTTGCCACAACGAACCATGCATGATGCATGGTAAATGCATTTCACGACAGGACCGCTACGAGTGCCACTGTTACGCTCGTTATTCTGGAAACAACTGCCAGCTTGACAATGGTAGAAATAACTATTCTTTTTATTTCAGGAGAATCTGGATTCCGTTTTTTTCTTTCTTTCTTTAAATCGCACAGTATAAATAGATCAAGATGATCTTTGGTATCTTGATCTCTGCACTGTACGCACGGATATAAATTGTGCACATCTGAAAAAAAAAAAATGTTGCTTGCTTTATTGCCGCATGTATCACGATAACGCTTTTGCTTAAGACAATGCTTTTTGTCAAATTTGTTTTCTGTCATTCTTCGTCATTGACTCTCCTCCATGTTTTTGGCACTTTTATTATTCCTTAGGTCCACCGTGTTTGAGCGGTCCTTGCAGAAACGGAGGAGCCTGCACTGAAGATCAGAAGGGCGACTACAGCTGCACCTGTCAACCTGGATTCACTGGTGCTTTCTGCGAGTCGCAACTGGGTGTACGACTTTGCGAGCAGAATCCATGCAAAAATGATGGGATTTGTATGGCTCTCACGGAGAGTGACTACAAATGCGAATGTAGTCTTGGATATACTGGAAAAAATTGTGAGATTAATATCAACGAATGTGCATCGACTCCTTGCAAACATGGAGGCACATGCATAGACGGCGTTAACAATTACACCTGCAGATGCGACCGTACGGGGTGAGTTTTGTGGTAGAAGCAAAAAATTTTTTTTAAATCATGATTCCAAAATCATTGAAATCCTATAGATATCGGGGTGCGAATTGCGAGATAAATATCGACGAGTGTGAGAACAATCCTTGTCTAAATAACGGCGAGTGTTTTGACAATTACGGTGGCTATATATGTCGCTGCCCCATGGGGTTCGAAGGTCAAAATTGCGAGCTTAATTTGAACGAGTGTCTGTCGAATCCATGCGTGAATGGCGGAGTTTGCGTCGATGAAGTTGGTTCCTATCACTGCAACTGCTTGGAGGGTTTTACGGGACGTCACTGTGAGCTTCATAATCCTTGCGAAAAAGGAACGTGTCCTGTGAATAGCATATGCGTAGAAGATATGCACGGGGCACAGTGTGTATGTAAACCAGGATACATGGGAAATCCACCGAATTGTACAGTCAACTATTGCGCAAGCAATCCTTGTATGAATGGTGGAAGCTGCAACAGTAACAAGGACGGATTTGACTGCACGTGTCTTCCGGATTGGAGAGGTGAGAGAAGTGTCAATTATGAAAATTTCACAATCTTTTTTTAATTACCTAATTGTGTTGTCTATTGTGTAATTATTGTTTTATCCACCTTCATCCCTGCTTGTGCTTTGTTCTATGTTTGCTTGATGTGTTTGTTTCGTCCGTGTCTTTGGACAAATAAAAAAGGCCCAACATGTTTGACTCCTGCATCCGATTGGTGTACCGCTTGTTTGAACGGTGGTACCTGCCTTGAGACGAGTCATGGAATAATGTGTCAATGCACAAGATTCTGGGCTGGACCACATTGCAAAGAACCAATCACTTGTCGCAATATGCCGTGTAAGCAGATCTCGGCCTGTCACGATTACGTGAGTAACGATGAGCAGCATCCTTAATCCTGGTTATTCCAGCTTGTTTGTATCGTCTTGCACATTCGCTTTCTTTCGTTTCGCATCCATTACAGCCCGGCGGATACTTTTGCAATTGCGAACCAGGCTGGACCGGACCTGATTGTTCCATAGACATAGATGAGTGTTCCAGTGATCCTTGCAGAAATGGCGGTAGTTGCATTGATCTTCTGAACAGTTACTACTGTCAATGTCTCCCTGGCTATACGGGTAAAAAATCCTTTCATCTATCGTATCTCATCAAAATTGTCTCTTCTCCTCGTCTGCGTCTCTTGCTGATCCTGACGACAGTCACAAAATCATATTTCAAAAAGCATTAATATCCACGTACTGTTTTTTTTTTTTTTTCAGGAAAAAATTGTCAAATCAACATCGACGAGTGTTTGTCTCAACCCTGCCTAAACGGCGGAACCTGTGTCGACAGAACAAATGGCTACAGCTGCAACTGCACTCGCGATTTCATGGGAGACAATTGCGAGAGAGAGTACGACGCATGCGCCATCAATCCATGTACGAATAATGGCACATGCACACTGGTTGCTAGATCCCGACGAGAATACGTGTGCGAGTGTCCAGCAGGATTCGAAGGAAAGACATGCGACGTTAACGTAGACGAATGTGCTGGTGTAACTTGTGCCGATGGAAAAGTTTGCGTCGACATGGTCGCCGGCTACGAGTGTAGATGCAGGGAAGGATACAGAGGACCGAATTGCACTTTAATTGTTGATCATTGCGCAAGCGAACCATGCAACAATGGCACATGCGTTGACCTGGGTGAAAACGGATTTAAGTGCAACTGCAACGAAGGTTACCAAGGTAAGTTCTTCGACAGCTTCTTACCTCATCATTAGGATCCAAGTTCATTGCAATATGCATGTCTCTGTTTAGGACAATTTTGCGACATGGACGTGAATGAGTGCGAGCGTGAAGGCACTCCATTGTGCAACAATGGCATCTGCTTGAACAATGAGGGTAGCTACGCCTGTTTCTGCCGACCGGGATTCTCCGGCGATCACTGCAACATAGACATTGATGAGTGTCTTTGCGGACCTTGCAAGAACAACGCGACCTGCATAGACCGTATAAATACCTTCGAGTGCCGCTGTCCACCAGGATATTCAGGAAAAACCTGCGACATCGATATCAATGAGTGCGAAAGTGATCCCTGCTTGAACGGCGCCACGTGCGTTGATGAAATAGCTGCCTACAGTTGCGTCTGCTCGCCAGGCTTCAATGGATACAACTGTGAAACCAACATTGACGACTGTGATTCGTCGCCTTGCTTAAATTATGGCCAGTGCATAGACGGCATTAATAATTATACCTGTGACTGTACAGACACTGGTTTCGAGGGTTATCACTGTGAGAACAACATTGACGACTGTCTGTCAAGTCCTTGCGTCAATGGGGCGCAATGCATCGATGACATCAAGAGCTATAAGTGTCAATGTTACATCGGCTATACTGGACAAAATTGTGAAGTTGATATAAACGAGTGCGAGTCCACACCGTGCAAGTACAATGGTACTTGTCTTGAGAGATCCAATAAGGAATTGTACAAAAGCAACGCGTCTACATTACCGGCGATATTTACCCAGGAATTTAGTTATGCTAATGCCAGTGGATACGAATGCATCTGCGTGCAGGGTGTGACTGGTAAAAATTGTGAATTTAATATCAATGAATGCGAGAGCAATCCTTGTTTGGCTGGAACATGCATGGACCGTATAGGCGGTTACACATGTGAATGTGACGAAGGCTACGAAGGCGATCATTGCCAACATGACATTGATGAATGTAAACGATATACGCCTTGCGAACATGGAGACTGTATAGACGGGAGAGCTGATTATTTTTGCACATGCGATCCTGAATATGGTGGAAAAAATTGCTCAGTTGCTCTTACTGGCTGTCAGGGTAACGCGTGTCAAAACGGTGGGACTTGTTGGCCCTATTTGGTCGACGAAACTGAGCATAAATTTAACTGTACCTGTCCCAATGGATATCATGGGGAAATATGCGATTACGTGAGTATAACGTTCGTTGTGCATTATAATTATATTTATGTTTCTTTGTTCGCTTTCTGTTTGCACGATATTCGAGATTTTAGGAGAAGGTGCGTAGGTTACTGATATCTTTTTTTCTGGAAGGGATTCTTCAAATATTTTATTATTTCAGGTAACCACCATGTCGCTCAGCGGAAGTTCCTACATCATGGTAAACACAAGCCGGGATGAGGGATATGATATCCAGTTCCGTTTCCGGACCACTCTGCCCAATGGACTCTTGGCTATCGGTAAAGGGTCCACGTTCTACATCCTGGAGCTGGTTAATGGGAAACTAAATCTTCACTCGAGTCTGTTAAATAAATGGGAGGGAGTATTTATTGGCAGCGGTTTGAATGACTCTACATGGCAGAAAGTCTTCGTCGCCATTAACGCTACTCATCTTGTCCTGTCGGCTAACGAAGAACAGACGATCTATCCAATTAATCTTAATGAGGGTTCTAACGCTAATCATACATCATTTCCGACGACCTATGTAGGAGGGACAATCAGTTATTTGAGAAGACTCACGCACGGTCCGCCGTTTTTTGTCGGATGTACCGAAGACGTTGTCATTAACGGAGAATGGGTAAATTTATTTAATTATATATAATTAATTACCCAGTTCGTTATGTCTATAAGATTAACGTTGTAAACATTTATTTAGATATACTCCGGAACAACGTCGAAAACTGTTCTCATGGAAAATGTCGAACCGGGTTGTCCCAGAGAAGCACAGTGTTCTCCAAATCCTTGTAAGAACGGTGGACACTGTACAGACCGGTGGAGAGATTTCTCTTGCAAATGCGAGCGTCCTTATCTGGGTCACACTTGTCAGTATAACATGACAGCAGCAACCTTTGGTTATGAGAACATTACGAATAGTTATGTGACCGTCAGAGTGACGGACATGGCTAGAAGAGCGGTTAGATCCATAGTAGATATATCTATGTTTATTAGAACCAGACAAGACAGAGGAGACATATTTTATCTGGGATCAGAGCCCAGTACACAATTTGACGGGAAACAAGAGAAAACTTATATAGCTGCACAATTGGAGGGTGGCGAACTTCTTGTGAGAATTCAATTCAATGGCACGGAGGCCTACACAGTTGGAGGCGTGAAGTTGAATGACGGTAACAATCATTTGATACAAATTGTCAGAAACGTCACACTAGTCCAGGTGAAGATCAACGGCACCGAATACTTTAGGAAGACGATCAGCGCCACCGGTCAATTAAATGTGACAGTTTTATACCTGGGTGGGCTACCTCAGGCATCACGATACATCCGGCAAGTGGATAGTAGACAGATGGAGGTGGTACAAGCGCCGCAAGTAAATTTCAAAGGAATCATTCAGGATGTACAAATATCAAACGGTGTTGACATAATGGTTGTTGAGTTTTATCCACTGAAAGCTAAAGATATAAGAAATCTTATACAATTCGGTAATGTCTCTTTCGATAGAGAAACTGTTTTGGAAGGTGTCGTATCTGATAACGTATGTGTCAGCAATCCTTGTTATCACAATGGTACGTGTCACGTGACCTGGAATGATTTTTGGTGTCAGTGTCCACGTGGCTACACTGGAAAGATGTGTCAAGAGATGGAGTTCTGTCAACTTCAAGATTGTCCTAGTGGATCTAAATGTCAAAATCTTGATGACGGTTATGAATGTGTCGCCAATGCCACATTTGATGGTGTCGGTACAATGTTCACATATGTTTACAATCAATCAGAAGAGACGAACGTCACGGAATCTACTATCGATACCATTGAAATCACATATCGCTCCAATACCGGTGGCACGCTTATGCAAATGACACCTAGAACTGGGAATCAACACTTCACAGTGTCTGTTTACAAAGACAATGTGACCATCTCCTGGAACTTGGATACTCAGAACACTGGAGAATTGATTTTTGGGAAGCATGAACCAGATGGCAATTGGACATCCATATTAATTAGATTGACTAACAACACCATGGAATGTGGATATTCAAATTACAATGATGACACTGTACCGCAAATCAGTCCCAACTTTAGTTTCTCGCTTTGGTACGACCTTCTGGTTAATGGTACTGTCACTCTGGGAGGATTAGGCGGTGGTTTGTCAGACAGACATAGCTACGCCACTACTAGACAGACAGATCCAGGGGACCATATTGATGGAAATTCAGTCGACTTTGCTGATCACATTTTGACAACTTCTTCACCTCCACACAGTATGGCGTTTGGTAAGATTTTCTTATATAATATTTATCTTGAAATACTAAAATTATTATTTGTGTTGTCTGACTGTATTTCTCATTGCAATTAGGCAAAGCCTTCAAAGGTTGCTTAGGCGAAGTTCGTATTGGTAATATGCTACTGCATTACTTTACCTACGATGAAGTTTATAAGAATGCAAACTTCACGCCATTGGAGTTTCTTGCACTGCAACCACAGGATAACGCTTCTAATTATGAGAGTATTGGCTGTCGTCTTTGCTTTGATAATGATTGTAAAAATAATGGTTACTGTCAAGACAAAACTACTAGTTACGTATGCGAGTGTCCACCGGGATACGCTGACGATGATTGTTCAGTAGATATTGATGAATGTGAAGATAATAAATGTCAGAATGGGGCTACGTGTATAGACTCTATAGCAAATTACAGTTGCATCTGCAACAAAGGTTGGCAAGGTTGGCTGTGAGTAAAATTTATTCTTTTTTATATATGTATGGATCTGGCAAAGTTATTATATTTAATTATAAATTAACGGTATTTTTATATAAAATATTTACAGGTGCGAGGAGGATATCAATGAATGTGTTAAAGTACGTCCATGTCAACATGATGGAGTATGTGTTAATCTACCAGGATCATTCCGCTGTGAATGCCCTGATCAATTCACTGGTGACCTATGTGAGAACTTCAGATTGATAACCTGTGAAAATCAACCTTGTAGAAATGGTTCCACCTGCGTTGATTTAATTAATCCTAAAACTGGTGATAACTTCACCTGCAACTGCATGCCAGGATACGAAGGATCAGTTTGTGATATACCTTATTGTATTAAACAAAAGTGTCAGAATGGAGCCAGATGTGATTTTCTGTATCAGGTACATATGTAAATCAATATTTCTTAAATATTAATTCTGCAGTTGATGGAGACACTATGTTTTAATATTGTTTTTACTATCAGCCTCCACAATGTACATGTTTACCTGGTTACACTGGTCTATACTGCGAAACAAACATTGATGACTGCGCACCAGATGTCGATGGAAATGTTCCCTGTAAAAATGATGGGAAATGTTACGATGGTGTTAATGAGTACACATGCAACTGCACTGGTACTGGATATAGAGGATCAAATTGTTCTATTGATGTTGATGAATGCATAGAGGAAGATGTTGACTGTGGACATGGTCAATGCAAAAATTTGCCTGGGACATATCACTGCAGCTGTGACCCTGGTTACTGTGGGTACAACTGCAATATAGAGGATCCTTGCAGAGAGGTAAGTGTCTTATATTATTGTAATATATATTATAATACAACAATCTAAATAATTCATTTATTTTAGGATTATTGTCAAAATGGTGGGACTTGTGAATGTCTGGACGATGCTGGATATACTTGCCACTGTACTTCTGATTATACAGGACAAAATTGCACCGAGGTATAATATTTTATTTTGAGTAACTCTATTTTTAAATTATATTTACTAATCTTACTTTTCTTTATTTTTTTTAGTCGGAACATTTCTTGGGAAGCCAAGCATTGGACATTGCCGTTATTGTGGGACCGATTCTCGGTTGCCTTTTCCTCATAGCAGCTGGATCATTAATAGCATTATTCATGATGGCGCGTAAAAAACGTGCTACTCGCGGTACATACAGCCCTAGTGCTCAAGAATTCAGCAATCCTCGAGTCGAGATGGATAATGTAATGAAGCCACCACCTGAGGAACGGTTAATTTGAGAAATCGAAGAAGCCCGTGGCAAGGTCATTCGTCATGAACCTATCCTAGTCCCTCGAGTAAGAAGTTATTACTCCACACTCCGTAACCGGAATGAGATTTTCTTTAGGAAAGAAGCCTCGACAGGAGTTACACTTAAAACAGTAGAGAGAGAGAGAGAAAGAGAGAGAGGAGAGAAATAGAAAATAGTAGGGAGCTGTTAAGGGTCTCATGCAAGTTTCTAGTCCTTGTCGTATCTTATGTATCGAAAGGATCTTCAGTATTCTCTACTATTTCTCAATGAGAAGCCTGACCTACATTAGTCTATGACTTTTTTTTATGAGTTGCACGATTTTGTGTATCATACATTTTTTTCTTGACAAAAATAAGTGTACTTAAACATTCAAAAGTGTCCTTAAGCTGCGGTATCATTCCAAAGGTACTCACCGAGCTAAACCAAGACCCGTCCATTTTAATGCCTAAATATAAACTATTTACAGCAAGTCTATTTATAAAGTGATTAAATGATATTTAAAAGACATTTCCGAATGCGATAGTTGACGTTTTAGGAGAGCAAGATCTCTGAGAGCATAATGTTTTGCCTTTCTTTTTATAAGATAATGATATAATTGCTGATTGACCGAACAGATGCTATTGAATGTACTTGATGTATTGTATTGTATGGTGATTGTTGTGTAGAGTCAAGGATGCATGTGTATTACTTTACAAGATGTTTTCTCATGGTTCCTTGGCAAACATGTTAATTTTGTATATATATGTAGACAATAAGTTATGAAAGATTATTAATGGTTTTATCGATAGGATTTTTATATATGAAAGGCAGTATTTAACGGCGAAACCTGTTATACTTGGTATGTAATATTTACCATGACAACCAAAGTAACTTTTATAAGGATTGATCGGATTTCATTGATAAACAAAAATGTTTGGAAATTGCCAGGGATTTTTTTTCAGTCATAACTGATCAACATTGGTAAGATAATTGCTATCTAATCTAATTATATCCTATCTGTATTGGGAGAGGATCAAAATATGCAATTTACTTCTTGCAAGACTGACGTTTCAATATTGTCACTTCTGTTCGTTGCTAATTTATCTAATTACGATAGGATCTTTTGCATTATTAGCAGTAGCATCTCGGATGGTTAAGTGTACAAAATAATAAAAATCTGAGCATTTATACACAAATAATTTTGTGAATAACATATTGAAGAATAGATTTGTAACAGTACCCAGTATATATTTAACATTTAATAACAGGTACGTATTGCACGCTACAATTAAAAATATAATTGTCAATATCCGTCTAAAAAAAGTTAAAAACTCGTCTTAAAAATCACTCCATATAACCCTCCAAGAAAATTGTACATACGGTTGGGAAAATGTTCAGCATCACTCATGTTTGTAAAATCGCACTTCCTACCTTCCACATTTCTTACAACCATCCGATACTCTTTCCATTAATTTTCGAGAGTTTCTCACGTGATAACTTGTCAAAGAATAAAAGACCAGCCGCGCGTTCCACAGTTTCTGGAGGTACCTAGAAAGAAAAGTACACATCGCTTTATAAAATTAAAAATGGCCAGCCATTGTTCAAAGAAGACATTAAAAAATTATATTACTCGAAAGTTCGTGAGTGGCGTGTTCTCATCGATCGGGGCATTTGGCATAACAAATGTTTCCATTTCAAATTTGGAATCATTCGTTTCACCCACTACTACTTTATAAAAATGCGTTGGGACGGCAACATGATTTGCGCCGATTACTTCATAATGAACGTACTTCTTTCCATCAGCATCCTTCCTGTTAAAAGTAAAGATGGCGTCAGTTATTGAAGATTAAAATTGTAAAATATAAAATCCTGAAGAACTTACTTTGGTAAATAAAGTGGACCAGTGCAGACGTAGACGTCTTTATAAACGTGAGTTAATTTCCTGACATATTTCTCTAATCTATTCCAGGAATGTCTATTAAAACCAACGCCAACTTGAGGCGCTATGTTAGATAAAAGAAATGTTTGCTCTACGTGTTTTTGATCCAACTTGTGATTTCCCGCTGCAGCTAAGTGACCACGATCATAACCGCTGCCTTTATAATCACTATTGTCAGATCTACACAAGTGTATTATTAATTATATCATGTCAATATTTAAATATTCCTATATGCGCGACATTTGGTACTTCTTACCTAAAGAACGGATGTATACTGTTATCTGGTTTAAAATCACATTTGGATCTGTCTATACTGTCGTTCGGTTTTAAAGTCTCCTTCGTAAGGTGTTCGAATACCCAGTGAGCGACTCTGTTCCTTCTGTCGTACGAGAGAACAAAATCGTCGTACGACCTAACATTATCCAGACCCGGAAAACCGTACTTCATTATCTGACAAACATTCAAATTGTACCGCTACTATATTGAAACTAGCGGGATTCTCAACAATGAGGACACGTGGTCCAGTTTGTATTAGCTAACTCAACTAAATGAAAGGTTAGATTTCTGAGTTAAGGAATATTTGAAGAATTTACCTGTGAAATTCTTGTAGCCTTTGTTGAAAGACCAGACCCCATATCTCCCTGATGATCAGCAGGGACTAGTGGTGTTGCTGCAGAAACTGTTCCAAAAATTGGCAGAGCGGGCATATTTCTGATGCCATTGCTAGAGAAAATACCCGCTCGGATGTCTTTTTCTTTGTTCTCATGTTTTATTCTTTCAAATAACTGGCCAGCATACCAGCTGCCAACTCCTACACTACTCAATACACTTATTTTCAAAAACGTTCCCGAAACGCTTGCCATTTCGTATTTTATTAAATATTCTTTGAAGCAAGCAGTAATAACTTCGACTTTCGTAATATAGCAGACGACTGAACGATTTCCACCAGATAGTTTTCATTACTAGGGATATTTTAGTTTTTATAATGTCATAGGATTCCGGCTTGATATTGAAATATTTACAATAAACTTGAGATATAATTTATTAACGGTTTAGCCTAGACTAATTTCGGCTTGTATGTTGTTCGATTATGTACAAAAACCAATATGTAATCATATAAAGACATATTCAACATATCTACTGTTGAGTTTTGATATTCTGTTTTAGGTGATATAAATTACGGATTATGTTATTATCAGTCACTATGCTCATCTGAATCTTCTGCTAAGATCCTATCATGTCCTGGTAACATCATTTTTGGGTCAAAGGTCTTTTGAAAACATTTCTGAAAGATGGACCGAGCCTTCTTTGCTGGGGGTGGCGAATTTGGTACTGTGTCTTCGTCATCAGATGTATCCAAAACATCTACATGTTCCTTGCACGTCTTTCGCTTTGACATTGTAGAGAACACAGAATTTATGATATTTCTGCTATCCATGGATTCTCTATGTAATATGGATTTGCTGGTAGAAGGTTTCTCATTGCAATTAAAAACATCCCTGGCGATTCGTTCGGTATTATTCTGCATGACATGGTCGTTTTCAGAATGACCATTACCCATGTTAACCAAAGTATTTGAATCAGTATTAATAAGAACTCTATCATCATTGGCGTTAATCGAGACTCTGCTTTCGTTGGCACTTCGTATGTTTGATGTTGCATTGCCTGTTTTGGTACTAATGTTTGAGTTATTGATAGTGCGACGATTAACTGTATTTACAGATTTTTTAAACGACTTTTTGTTTGCTGCTTTCTTTTGTAAACTTTGCTCTCGTTTGCTACTTGTAGATTTTTCAATAGTTGATGTCACATCAGGATTTAATGTTGACAGCACTACATTGGCTTCGAACGATGTTGTTTCTAGAGTGAAGATCACTGGTCTGCAAAATTCATATTGTACTTTGTAAATGTGATAGATATGACCATTTTCATTTTAGTAAAAATATTTACCGTCCAGCTGTTTCAAAATGGATGCTTAATGAAAGACCTACAGACTCTGCAAAATTTAGAATAGCTCTCAGTTCTTTCATGCAGAAAGTAATGGTTGCTTCTGTTTCTACATTGTAGTCGGCAAATTCACTCAAGCCTAATGCCAAATGGGTTCGTGTAATCTTTGACAATGCTATAAATTAGAAACTTTTATTTATTGTATGTAAAGACTTTTTTCAATACGAATACGTAGCTCTTACTGGATGTTTCATCAATGTAATTTCTCAGAATTACTTTTTGTGGTGTGATCTGAATAGTAAGTTCTATCAGATTTTGTTGAAAATTTTGTACCGCATCTATAAGCACCTTCGAATGTGATGTCAACTTGTTAGAAATACTTTCCTTGTTATATACAGCCTGGAATAAGATATGAGACAATAGAAATATAAATACAGTTTATAGATAAAGACACGCATACAAACCTCCATCATTTCAGAGTCTATTATAGGTAATAAATATGTCTTGGTAATATTGGTTTTGTACTTCAACATAAATATCAGTTTGGAAGCATTTGGTTGCAATTTTATGTGGCATGCTTCCACTTGTTTATCGAGTGTATTTGGTGTCTTGAATACTGCCATTATACTCTATAAAAAATTGGTTTAGAGTACATGACACACTAAAATAAAAAATATACAACTATTTACCCTTATGGAGATTTTACACTTGAGGGTGTCTTCTTCATTATCATCTCCAAAAACATAGTATGAAAAATAATTTTCATGAAATGTGAAATTTGCATAAGCAGAATTTGCCATATTGACAGAGCGGAAGGATATGCATTTCTCTTGAGGGTGCACATACATTTCATCTCCTATTTTTGAAAGACAATGAATAGCTCTTGCCAAAACTGAAATTGTGATCATATAAGTATATCACAAACTGACACTAATGTTAACTATTTAATAAACTTTATTTAAGCAAATAAAGGTTGTCAAAAGGCAACAGAAATCATAACCTAAATATAGAATTAAGATTAACATACTTTTAATATTTGCTCCAGGTACAACACACTTCATGGTGATTTTATAGCATTCACAATTTTATTATATGAGTTTTGTTTAAGCCAATCATATAAAATTTTCAGAAATTCACCATTATATGAAATATTGCAGCGTTATTCAAGTTCCCGCTATTCACGAACGATCTTGTATGCGCTTCATCGTTCAGTGATTGGCTAAAAGATCATTCTTACCTTATAGTGGGGGACAGGGTATCCTCCCTTTTGATTTTACTTGGACTGTCACTCCTACATTCACTAAAATATTTGACATTTTCATAATTCGGAATTTTGTTAATGATTGTTAAAATTGACTCGAAGAGATCACATAAATTTCTAAGTGTTTCGTAGTAGCATAACTATTTAATAATCATGGTAAGTAGAAATCTTGAATCTTTTGTAGGTCTCTTGATTTACTATGGGGTTACAAATTCTAACCTCATAAAAGAGTAAATAACTCTGTTCAGATAATGTAGAATCACATGATAGAGTTCTTCCTTCGTATTTTATTAATTATGTAGTACTTTAACGATATCTTATTATCAAATGTTCTATGACTAATAGTATGAGTTCTTTTACTAATGATTACTTCACACAGCTTGTTCTAGTCTTGGGAGATTTACACATTCCACACAGATGCAGTAGCTTGCCAAGTAAATTTAAAAAGCTCCTTGTACCTGGTAGGATACAACATATTCTATGTACAGGCAATCTTTGTAGAAAGGAATCCTATGATTATCTCAAGACTTTGGCCAGTGATGTACACGTAGTACGGGGTGACTTAGATGAAGTATGTATAACTTCTAAATACAAACTTACCTTAATCTATAGTATTATCAGTTTTTATGCTAATAACTGTATTGTTTTTTTTTTACAGAATTTGAATTACCCAGAACAAAAAGTTGTTACTGTTGGTCAATTCAGAATTGGACTATCGCATGGTCATCAAGTAGTTCCATGGGGTGATCCTGAATCTCTAGCATTAATTCAAAGACAGTTGGATGTGGATATTCTCATATCTGGTCATACACATAAATTTGAAGCTTACGAGCACGAGAATAAATTTTATATAAATCCAGGTTCTGCAACTGGAGCATACAACCCTTTAGACACGTTAGTGGATGTTTCTTTGTAATATAAATTCATCAATTTTGCCAATAAGCACATCCTTACATTCACACTTTCTCTTCCAGCTCCGTAATTCCATCCTTTGTGCTGATGGATATCCAGAGTTCTACAGTGGTAACTTATGTATACCAGCTAGTAGGGGATGAAGTAAAGGTGGAGCGAATTGAGTACAAGAAGAGTTAAAAAATAAGTGATCATTATCGACTGCTGCCGAATTTTCGTACTTTACATATATACATTTTTTTTTTATTAACGGCATCTACCGAAAAGAGATCTTATACACCGTGTGCATTTGATGAGATACACGCGATGTATATCCATTTTTGAATTCAAACTACATGTACCGTACGATTTGTGCGCGATGCGTGCTTATTATTATATATACATATATAAAGGTAGCCACTAAGCACTTACATACGTGATTGAAGCGTTCAACGCTTTTATTGTAAATAAAAGAATAATTTAATCGTTACATATATCAATCAGTATCGACTGATCTAGGCCGACTTGTTTGTTGTTTACCAGTTGCGAGCTGTTCCGCTTTAGTAGTTCGCCATGCCGGTTGTCACGTAGTATCGATCCGTAACAGCTATCGACCTTAACAAACCCTGTGTAATTGTTACATGACTACGTGCGACTAATCCCCACTCGTCGTACTTTAAAAATAATCGTTGTCTTCCGTTGTTACTTCCAATAGCTTCTTCTGGCTTAATACGACACAGACTGGCAACATACAGATAAACTTATTTCCATAGGCGTTACATGATTCAAGGCCCACGACGCGCAGTATCGGCGGATAATCATAAGTAAATGTACTTTGTTGAATGCTTCGAAGAATAATTAATATCGTCTGCAAAAGTATTTTAAAAAATGCGTGTCTGGTTGTAAAAAAAAGGTAAAAGGTTTAGGTTATTCCAGAAGCATCCTCGGCTGTTTATTGCTATGTAATTACTGTAGTAATTCTCTACGCCTATGGGGATTTATCTACAGCAGAATAAAGACGCTTTGAGACAGAAATGAGAGTCAGTAAAAAGAAGAGAAGAACAGCCAGCAATGGCGTCGGTGGTAAGAGGGGGGTTGCTGAGCGTCGTTACAAAAGGGGTCTGGGCCCCTTGTTTGGGTTTAGTACAGAACGACCGTTCGAGTAGAATTCATCTCAAGGAAACGTTCTCTCGATTTCAATTTGCTATTTTTTGTGTTATTAATATTTTAGCCGTGTAATTAACAACATGGCTCTTGCAATGCTGAGGATTGGAGTACGCTCCGCCATTTCGCGGGGAATTTTGGAAAAACGCGGGGCGCAGGCGTTGTCCTCTTCTCTCTTTGCTTCGGAGCAAAATGCTTTCAGAACAGAAAATACATATCAGGTTTGTGCAATTACAGTTATTTATTTCCATTAATTCAGTTTTCTGCAGTCGCCATTGATACTTTCAGAAATGCTTTCGCGTCGCGTCTGTTAAGGATGTTCTACCTTATACCGTCCCAACAAAAAGTGAAATTGAGAAATCTATATTATATGAACTCTGCGTAACTAAAGATATCGTAAATAATATAGTATACGAGAAAAATACATCCATGTTTTGGCTCCTATTGTTTCAAGTCAGTTTACATGCATCTCCGTTTCTCCAGGAAGAGCTATGGATTATGATTTTACCAAAAAATCAGGAATATTAATTCCAGACTGTTCGTGGCTCGAAAATAATATAAAAAAATATATAAATATTACAGTTATAATAGAAATTATAGTAATAACGTTTTATTTTAATAACTCAGAAACAAAAAAGTGAATGCTTAAACATATAACTTTACATAAAAATTGATGTATACTTTCTAAACACTTAAATAGTTTCTCACATTTTTTATATCTGTCAGTGCATTTATACACGCCAACGCATAGTGTCTCCATAAGAAGCCACGTTGAATCAATACAAGTTTACGGACACATCTTTTGAACTGAAATGACATTTGACTGATATTTTAATTCGTGAAAGTTTCAACTATCTCTCATGGGCTTGACACATAGGTTGAACATTCTTAAGTGAAAACGAAATGTCATAAATAAAAGTTGCATTTATGATTTACATGTTTTTCTAGGGCCATGATAATTCTAAAAGAGTCACAAACTTGTAGAGTTTATAATATTATTGTATTAAACTTTATACATATACATATAATATAGTCAAGCACCTGGCAATTATGTTCATCAACTGCACGTGCGGAATGTGTTTTCCTTTATGCCTGATGTGCAGCGCCAACCATTTTATCAGTGTAATATGAAAGTAGGTCTTCGCACCAGACTTGTTTATAAACTGAAAATCGAATCGTGAGACCTTGCGTAATCAGAGACGCACATAACAATCATATATATGTAAATGGCATTAGCAGCCATGCGACTGAATAAATGAACAAGATCGTTAATTTCTGACAATACTGTACAAGCAGATATATATTGGTTAATATATCACGATCTTCTGGTACAAGGTCTTCTTGATAAAATTGTATGTAGTCAAACTCGACTCTCAGGAATGTAGTGAAAGCAAAAGGGTCTGGTTCGTAACGTATAGTATAGACCAGGCCCTTTCACAGGTATCTGCGTAACGAATTCTAGAAGTTGTATCTTACCATTTAAATTTTCAGGAGTTTTCATATAACCACAAATTATTTTGCAATGTTATTCTCGTGCGATGCACGTTTCACTTGAGCAACTTGATTCAGGTTAACGAACCTTCTTGAACTTCGGTCGTTTCACACCGCTTGATAGGAGAAGCATAACAATGAACGAGACTGTAGAAAATAGTACAAGATGTCGGTACAACGAATCACCATGATAATTGACTTTATTGATAAGTAAAAAAATTGCATAGGTAATGAGTCTTGTTTTTTTTTTCTCTCAATTTCCAGTATGCTCACGTTGCCAAGAGGATGTACAGTAAAAGGAATGTTCATCACACAAGGGCGTCGGCATCTCTTAATGAAGAGAGCGATAGTGACAGTGATTCTGATGACGAACATAATAGGGTGAGATATATATTTTTTTCGATTACATTGGCTGCGTTCATCGTATTACGAGCGCGTTATGAAAGGCTGAAATTCAAGGCAGGAAACTAGAGAATGTATTAGTTGTTGCTCGTTGCGTACAGTCGCCACTGCGTATAAAGTATGCTAAGAACATATGTATGCACGTACACACAAACGCTGGGTATCATTGTACTGCTTGTTTTAAATTCTAATGTGGGTAGAACCAGTTGGTCGGTCTGTCGTGTTTGAGCCCTTCAAAAAAAGTTTCTAACTGTAAAATAGGTATTGCGCAATTATGTAGAGTAAGTAAAAGAAAAGGATGTTGGCTTATTCACGCATGACTAAAATGTTGGACTAAAGTATTTGGGTCATGAACATTTTTTATGTAGACATTTGATGTATCAAATATATCACTGAGATAAGATTAAAGGACTGTCGAGAGTTCAAGATGAAGTATATATTAGGCTAATTTTCTCTTTTTTCTGAAACATGTAGTCTTGTCAGTCTTTTTTTAAATTGACAAAGGTTATCGTGTTTTCTTTTTATGATTATTGGCCCTAGTTTAAAACTCGCTAGTGCGTATTTGATTTTTAGGCTCCTTTTGTATTAATGCTATTCTCTTCCGGTGTATAAAATTATAACGATGCAGTGACCTTAATTAGGAAGCAGCAGTGTCGCAATTAAAACTTTAATCAATACTTTACAAACGATCGTCACCGATGGAAATACGGTTTACCACTTTCTCTTGTAAGTTGTGTATACAAATTCAGGTTTTTAATTTTAGGGCGAGTCTCAATTCTGGAGAAGGAAGATGCGTACTTTACACAGTCATCTTGATGTGAACAAGGACGGCGTCATTAGCTATGATGACTTTATGTTACTTGGTGAAAGATTTGCTGATTTGGGACATCTGAGCCCTGCAGCCACGGAGGAATTTCAACAAGTTCTCAGGGTAACTACAGCTTCAGGTTTTATTTGCAGTTGCAATTATATACAAATTCTGTAATAAGTTTTTTCTACTGATTCATGACTCCAGCGTGACTGATTATATGATATTTATAGGACATGTGGGTGGAGCAGTGGGGCGAAATCAGTCCATACAATCTTGTATCTGTTGAGAAATATTTGGAGGAGATGCATCATGTTCTTAATGATAAGTCGCTTAAGCGAAAGTGTCACCATTTCTTGCCTTTCTTGTTCAAGGTAAACTATAATATAAAAACTTATTGCAATGATTGCAATACGAGACTGATTTTTTTTCCGGTGTAAATTATTGATTTTTTTTTGTCCTCCAGGCAGTTGATAAGGATGGAAGCGGAGAAATATCAGTGCAGGAGTTCAAGTTGTTTTTCCAGTGTCTGGGACTCAATCATGATGTAATTATTAAACAGTTTATCATTTACTATTTTTCGTATTACGAATAGTCTGCTAATTGGTTTATTTTATCTTTAGCATGCTGTCGTGTCGTTCACTTTTATCGATACGAATGAAGATGGGAAAATTAGTTTTAAGGAATTTGTTAAGCTTGGACGCGATTATATCCTCAGCGATGATCCCACTAGGCCCAGCAAACACTTCTGGGGACCACTGGTCGAGTGATAAGTACATAACGATCTCATGAATTGTGATAATTTAATGATTACGTATACTCGTGTCATTTCATCAAAGCGTCATTTATGCCACTAACTTTTAAGCGTAGAATAAGTTTTTTAATAGGATTTGTATCGACAAACGAGAATTTTAATATAGCGCAATAACGCGCATCACTATATCTACTGGTGTTAAATTTGTTTCATCGTTCTTTGACATTGATAATGCGTAGAATTATGTTGAAATAAGTGAAAACGTGAAGTTTATTTTTGGAAACATATCGCGATACAGTAAAAAAAGTCAGAGAGTATATTCACTGCGCACATTATAGGCCAATGTCTGACTGAAGATTTTTCACTTGTGATATCAGTCCCGCAATGTCGTTGCCTCTGTGAAAAAATTAATGAATTATGTAGATAATTAATAATTGGTGAAAAATTAATTCGATTATATGTCTTACATTTGTTTCAAGTTTGTCTTGATTGCTTCCTCTTGAGACTTGCTCAGTACGATATCCCGTGTTACGTTCGATTTCTTATAACTTTCACGATATTTCGCCTGATCAGAAGCTTTTTTCTTTAACTGTTCCAAACGCATTTTCAACTCATTTATGTTATCAGCCATATCTTTCAACGCGATGGCTTCAGCTCTCTCAGCAGCAGACATCGAAGGTTCCTTTTGTTTAACGAGTCTCAATACTGTATCAGCTCTGAAAAATAGATCAACTGATTATTCGTTGTCTAGGAGGTAACTAAATAGTACCTTGAGATAATTATTAATCAGAAATGTTATATTTTATAATTAGACTCTCACCTTCGTGCTAGATCCTCCTGGACATCTTTAATGTCTTCATAATGCTCGGCCAGATGTTCTGCTGTTTGTTTAAGTTCTCTTTTAGTTTCCATAAGTCTGTCAAGTTCCTTTAATTGGTGTTCCTTGAGGGCCTTCAGACTGCGCACCTTCTTTGACAGTTCTTCCCGTACTTTGTCATGATTTATAAAATAGCTTGTGCGAAATATGTGAGTTGCACGGTACAGTAGCTGTTAAGAAAAATTAATAGCGAACGGACACTAATTATTTGAATTTTAATTTAAGTTTGATTCCTGATATTATATATACTACCTCCAGTGCTTCACGAGCTGATAATTCTGACTGATTGCTCAGCTTAGTGATCGGTTGTGTCACTTCGTGTCTTAGAAGACCTTTGATATATGCGTCGAATGGCACTTTAGTTACCTGTTAATTCATTTAAAATAGTGATTAGATGAAGTATTTAGAGACTATTATTATATAGTATTGTAAGAGGGTACTGTACTTTTTTACTGGGACTCATGGTTGGTTCTGGTTGTTCCAATTTCGGGAGATACTGAAGATCTACTACAGTCAAATCCACCACTACTCCTGTATGAAGCAGTACAATCAAGACACAAGGATCTTGGAGTAAACCGAAACCTAATATAGGAGTAGCTTGGTTTTCGTTGGTATGCTTGGTTCTTGTGCAGAGAAGATATTGAAAACTTGACTGGTTCGAGAGTGTTGGAATATACAGCTCAGAGTTCTCTATATATAAAAAAATATAATGAATCAATGATATCAATTAGACCAAAAGCATTAAATCTTTCGATGAAACATACCTTCGCTAGCATTGATATATTCATCCAATTGTGAAACCATGGGTAAACTGACCATATGGATGCCAGCATTATGGGAACAGAAGTATCTAAGAAAAAAAAGAAGTATATCGATAGATTATTCTTTAGAATGAATTTTTTAAGAAAATATAAATTTTGTTCTACGATACCTGGATTTGTTTCCCTTGTCACTGTGTAGATTAATTGGACAGGTATACTTTTTATCTTCTTCCCTGTACAGCAGTCCAAGTTCCATTTCGATACTTTCATAAATGTACAAAGCATCTTTCGGAGTGTTAGATCTTTCAATGATACTATTGGATGAGTTCAGCTGCGAAGGTGAAAAGTTATGCAAAATTGTTTCTGAATTTTAAGATAGGTTTTTCTATCTCTTTGGTTCCTACCTTATCTTGCTCATCAACTACATCCTTCAATAAAATGCCATGGTAAATCTTTCCATGACAAGATGCCAGTATGACAATCGGCGGTGTTGTTTGAATGCACATTATGGAACAGAATTCTGTGCCATAATTATCCTCTGCCCAAGGATGTATAGTTAAGAATTCCATCCGTATTGATTTGGAATAACTGAATGGAATTAGTGATAATAAGAGAAAGGTGGATCTGTGTTGAATGGAATTATTTTAACATAATGAGAAAGTCATACGTACGTTTCGCCTAAAATATTTTCACGAATTATAAAGACTTCACCGGATCCACAAAGTCCCAAAATTGACCACTCGATTTGATTCCAGTTTATCTTGTTCATCTGTAGTGAAAAACAAAATTTGCATTCTCAAACTTTATTCTACATCAATAAATCAATGATTCACTCACCTTGCCATTAGATTTCTTAACGGTTGGTGTAGTAAAATCAAAATCGACTGCTGTGTCGCCAAGATCTTCGAAACTTGGTATTTTGGATGGAGATCCCGAACGACTCATGCCGATATTCCAGTTTCGGATAAGTTTCGGTTCGGAGCCAACCTCAGACTCGAATAGCCTAAGATGAGGGATGCGTATGATAAATTTGTATATATAATCATGACAAGTTTCAGATAACTAAATATTTGTTATTACTGTAATGTATTTTGTGACGTGAGTACAACCAAATGGGAATCGTTAGTAGATCCAGGATGCCATCTTGCTCTACGAACTTCACCACTAGCGAAATAAGACCAGCAGCTATTAAGATTGTGGCTTCTGAAATGCAAAATGAAGGACATATATGAGAGGAGAGAAAGATTGCTCGTAAAATTACCTTTAAAATAACAGAATGTACAGCTCGCGCGTGTCTTTAGGAAGATTTGAATTCTGTATGGCGGTGAGATAATCAGTACTGGCTTGGAATTTTAAATAAAGCAGAAGTAATTATAATCCCGGTCGTCTACGGTCAGTCGGGGGCCAAGCGGTCCGAGACAAGGTTTGCATATGGACTTTTTAAATAATTATTATATTTAGCTTACGTTGGCGTATCGCGTACGGGCGTCATTTCGCGTGCCCTTCCACACACGTAAAATGGATGAGGAAATAAGGGTAGGAAGATGGACAGTACTTTGCATACGTTAATCGTAAATTAGTTTGCCAGAAAATAGCTTCGTATTGACTTGATCCTTAATCTGATATGAAAGAACAAAGAATACATAACCACAACGGGCTACAGTATTAGTAAAAAAATTATTAATTAAATTAACATGAAGTTAATCACTGTAACAGCAGCAATGTGTTTAACAGTCGTTACTTTTACCTGTGTAAAATTACAATAGTGCTACATACACTAGACAAAGGGTAGTCGTGTATCTGGCCAGAGGGTGTAAAGGGAAAAGGAAAAGAGAAGGGGGGTGGGCTAAATAAAAAATAAAAAACAGAAGGCAGAGACTCGCTCTCAGTGCCAGTGGCTGCCTGCATTTCGTATTTTTTTATTATTACTCATATTTTCGCGTCCTGAAGAGACGGAGGGTGGCTGTAAGGGGTGTAGCCGTGGCAGCCAGTGCTGGTTTAACCCGAGCGTTATTAATGCCCGTAGCAGAGCGTCGGCCAGCAGAGTTCTTAATAATTGATAAAAATGTATGCACACACGTGTATCCAGTCAAAAAGCCAATGGTCCACGTGTTCGCAGCCAGGAGGTCGTAGGAGTCGCAGCCGAAAAAGGCATGAGTTACAAGGGGAGCAGGGGAGTAAAAGGACGAGGGTTGGTACCCGTGTACGTACACCCTGGTACCTGCATTAACGGTGGGAAATGGTTCGTTGACAAAGGTGACACGATTTATTCGCACTTTTCAACGTGGTTCGCACGACGGCAAATTTTTCTCTTCGTTGCGTCACCATTTTGAAATTATCAAAATTTATGCGACGACGACCGTTACCTGCACTCCTACCCCTCCCCCGCCCCCACCATCCTGACATACACAAATACCGGGGTTTGCGTTATCCTAGAAAAATACCCTGAAAAAAAAAAAACATCATCCCTGCTACCAGGTTACGTTCTCCATCGGACCGTGAGGCAGTTGGTAGCATAGCTGCTACCAGTCGTACGCAAAGCACCGTAGGTACCTACTTACAAATAAGAGTCTGAGTAGGTACAGGTTGGTAGTTCACTGTGAAGTAGAGAGCGTTTCATAAATTCGTACCGGCTGAATTTCCAGGGCTATAATAAATTGGACAAAGGCCCGTGGCTCTTGGGGCGGGGAGGGAGGGGGGGGGGGTGGAGGTGCCCGAAGCGGAAGTGTGGGTACAGGTTAAGCGGAGGAAGGGAGAGTGAGGGCAGTGCCGGTGCAGCAGCCTTGCGCATCCCTTACGTTTCGGCGGGCGGGGAGGGAGGGGGTGCGTATTTAGAATAACGGTGCTCTCATTAGCATATGCGGCCGCCAGAGGCTACGCCATTGCTCGGGGAGCCTCGAGGCGGGCCTTTTGTAAGGCGAATTAAAGAAATTAGTAATCTGAATAAATATGTATAACCGCGCCGTTGCTTGCTGGGTATAGGAGTAGAGTCAAGGAGGTAACGGTGAAACTACTAGAGGCCTACAGAAATGACTGCTGCTGTTACTGGTACTACTGTTGGTATTACTGGTGTTGGTGTCGTTGCTATATCTACCAGAAAGAAGAGCCAGTAGCTTAGTGCAACCTGGAGGAGGACTTTGGTAGGCATGGACCCATAGGCTATGGAGTATTTCTTGCGGGAAAAAAAAACTAAAGGAAATGTCGACTGTGGAGCCGGGTCAAATCTAATTAAGAAATTCTTACAGAGTCCTCGTGTCGGTCTTTCTTTCTCTTTCTCGCTCTTTGTGTACCTGTCTGTCTCACACTTCCACTTCTGTACTGTTATATAGCGCTTCAACCCTTTTTCGCTGTTGGCTGCCGCCGCTATCCGGAGAAATTAAAAATAATTTTCCACGACAAATATATTAACCCTATGCTACGACGAGGAGTTCAACGTAACCCCGTTCTCCTCCCGCTTTTGAGCTTTTGTGTTGGCCAGCCTGGCATGACGGGAAATAATAAGAAAAAAAAAAAAATTCGTAGCTTAGTAATTTATATATATTTTACGTACAGAGGTATCCGGTGTGACTGGATTTAATTTTTTTGTATATAAATTTTGATTTTTAATTATACCAATCGTTACAGTCTTTTCATTTATATCTTTTTACAGATAACTGATAAAACATGGTGGATAGGTGAAATCGTATTCTATGGGTATGATGAGGTCCGTGGTCATCCTGGCGTGGAGAACCGACGATGGTTCATTGCAATGGTCTCACCCAGCCGAGATAAACGACTCTCTCTCTCTCTCGCACACATACTCTCTCTTTCTCTCCCTTATTTCTTTCCTTCTCTCACTTTCATCCCCCTCATACTTTCTACGCTCTCTTTGACTGTCTCTCCCACGGCAATAAATCCCCGTGAAAATACCTACCCTACTTGCCAGTGGGGTTGGTACCACCCACCGTTACCCTTAGCCACTTCCTCCTGGCGGCTAACCTAAAAATTCATTAGATTATAAATCCATTAATGCTTAACCGCTTGGCGAGGTCCCTCACGCCTGGACGAGCTTGAATTTCGATCGAATTCCCTTACGTATCGTCGAATCGCATTAGTTACATAGAAACGCACTGTGTTTTTATTCATTATTTTTAAATCCTTGGTAGGGACCTTCCCGTTCATTCTTCGCATACATGGGACCAGATGTGGATTTATCTTATGAGGGATCCACCACAGGAATCTTGCTGGCGACTTTGTTGGTTAAGATTATTCAATGCGGTTAGGTTGGTACTTTTGTTAGAGAAGACAGCCGAGAGATAAAGTTAAATTAAGGAGCCGAGCGGGGGGGCGAGTTTGCAATTGAATAACTTTATAATTTTTGGTTTTCTTTAATTCCCACGATAACGACCCATAGCTATATCTATGGTATAAAGAGCGGAACCTGGCTAGTCCCAGAATCATGATTACGATATGGCCACCCTTGAGAAGACTTTAGTTAGTTAAGAGAGCGAGGGGTGCAGAGTAGTTTCTAACCGGAAGTAGATGGCGTTGTCGTCGGTGGTTATACGTTCTTCGGGTAAGGGTAATTCGGAGTTCTCTATTTCAACTTGATCCTTTTTCTTGCATCAGGTAACATTATCTCTTTCTCTTATTTTTATGAAATTTTTATTATCATCGTTCCAGGCACCAGGAAGTGTCTCTGGACTTTTTTGCAACTCTTTTTTACGTTGGACTGCCGAGATATTCAGCTGAGGATAGAGGGTGCGAGAGGTAGAGCAAGAGCAATAAGAGTAGGCCAAAGTGAGTGAGTGAGAGAGAGAGAGAGAGAGTAGCTAGCCGTCGGAAAGTAATTAGAAATATGGCTTGCCAGAGGTAAATGGGCCGTGATGCCTAGGATAATCGTCCCTTCTCGACCTACCTCCTCTACGCCAAGGATCCGTTCGTCCAATTTTTTTTTCTCCTTCAAACCCAGAGCATCCGCGGGCCCTTAGATCGTGTGGATTACCCCCACGTCGATTTTTAATCCCGTTTCGACTTAAGAGCCACCCTTACTTAAATCCAGGATCGGAGAGCGCCCATACGTCACGGGCGAGGAACACTTCGTTAGAACGAACGACAAGATTAGGTCCTGCCAGTGTAAAATCGATAATAAATTCCCTGGAGGACACTGAGATTTTCTACTCTTCTTTAAAGAGAAGGATTTTAATCTAGTACAGGTACATTTTTTGATAATTTTTTTTCTGATGATCTGACCTATGACACTTTACAGCAAGCCTGGTGTCCGAAATACAGTCTTGGATCTGAAAGGGTAGAAAGACAGTCGAGTGCATGACATTACTTTGAATTTGTCTGAAATTCCAGAGGAAATAGAAATTTTATAGTCTTTCTACATTCCAGACACATTTTCAGATCCTCCAGAATTCATAAGGAAAAACTACCCTGTTCTACCTGTCCTATAAATGTAGCTAGGAGTAAGGCAGTACTTGAGGGATAGATGTGAAAAATATGTTTATTCCAATTTTTTGTATTCGATCCTAATGTATGGACAGGACACGTAAAAAGAAAATTTTATCTAATAAAACTACCAAGAGGTCGCAAGCACTTTGTTCTAGTAAAGGTATAGAGTCCTGGCACGTGTTAGGTATACATATAACATAGTATTAAAGTTTACTCGTGCGATATCCTTAAAGAGTGTCTACCACATGGCACTGTCGTATAGCTTCGTTAATATCTTAGAGAAACCCTGGCGAGCGTGGTGCTAGGACTGAGGTCACAGCATCCCCAGGAACTTGGGAGTCACGCGGTTCCCGTTTGACCTTTAACCTTGGAGCTGAAGGAAACGGTGTAAAATGCTCGCTCCTACCATCCGGAAAAGCATCCTTCGCACTTCTATGCCGACAGAGTGTAAAGGACAAGGGGGTAGCAGTTTCCCAAGGACTATCGGGAACCTCCAGGACGCAAAACGGGACGCATATCCTACAGTGTCCTGAGTCTCTATTATAATTCTCGTGGGCATCCTGGGAGACGAACGCATCCTGGTACCTTGGCTACAATACCTACCCTCATCCCTTGTTCCCATTTTGCTTCCACATCCTACTCACCTTTTGGCCTATCTAACACCTCCCTCCTTCTACCCCTTATGTAGACCGTGGAAGGGTGTGGCACCCCTAGCACCACCTGTACTTTATGTCGTTTTTACTCATAGCGATTACTTAGCCAAGAGGCTGAGGATGGGTGGTTGAGAAGGGGGTGAGATAGGTGTTGGACAGGAACAGGGCGAGTAAGCGGATGGTGCTCCCCAAGTAGCTACCGACCCAGGTCCTCTCTTCTCTGTTTCTTGTACCTCCTTGGAACTACCCTTACCCACCACCCCCTGCTGAGCCTCACTCCTAGGAGACAACAGTTGCCCAAGTTGAGTTAGCCTGGTCGCGCATGGCGACGTAATATCACGTTATTTAGAATATATTATATCCACGTGGAATTGCGTTACCCTCGAGCTTTGGTCGAGGGGGTTGAAACCACCCTCTCTATGCTCATGATATAACGAGAGCCATTATGATAATCCGATGCATAGATTAGGCATAACTCATTAACCCACCTGCTGCTGACGGGAGACGAGATCACAGGAGGATCGAGAGGATGAATTCAACCCCCCGGGGGGTGATTTCTTAGCCACCCTACCCTCTCCTAATTTTTGCTTTTTTTTTATCATACCGCCCTTATCTTATTTTCCGTCATACCGGGGTAGCTACTCTTCTTCGTATCCAGAGTCAAAGTGAAAGTTCCACACGCAGGGGGTGGACGTCCCTTAACGGATGCCGGGAGTCCAAAGCCGTGTCAACGATAGCGCATAAATATTAAATAAAATATTAACTTTTCCACAGAGTTTCGACGTAAACCCCGTCGACGCGGCTAAGCAGTTTCTTTGCGAGATTCTTAAACTTTCTCACCCTTTCTCGATGCCGACGCCATTAAGGGAATCTTTTGTCCACGCGAGACCAGAAGATTCTCATCGGTGGTTCGGCGGTGGTTTTGGTCGAAAGAATTTCTGCAAGACGAAGGGGAAGAGGGTAGCGCAGTTTTAAGGCACAATTTACCATAAATTTGGCGAGCCATGCTCGCAAAGGGACAGTACTGCCCGGGACGCTAAGGGTGACTCGTGGAGGCTAAGGGTGGAATGGCTGAAATCGCTGTGTATCTTTATACCAGAGGACTCAGAAGGAACTTTCTGATTGTGTTACTACCACGGGCGTTTAATGCGTTTGCTTTTCCTGTAAGAAAGTTTTAATGCATTGTAAGCGGCGCTTAATGAACCTTAATTTCGTTCTCCATGCTGCCGCGAGGTGGCGTCTGCTTTTACTTGTACCACGTCAGGGCCCGCCGGGCCTTTATACAAACAGGCCCGTTCGATCTATTCCTTCGTTATCATCCACATTGTACCTATCTTATCCTGTATCACAGCAAGTAGGGTAAGTACAGGTACCTACCTTATCGTCCTGTACGACTGAAGTTTCCATCAGGCTCCCATAAAATCAGGATGTTGCGCAAAATATAACGACTACGCTACTGTCTGACACTCGTGCCGTAATTCATTCTCCTCTTCTTAGTTCACCCTTAGAATCCCAGTCCCCCCCTCTCTCTCTCGCGAAGAGCGTTATCCTCTCTCTATGTTACTTCCTCACGCGACACCTGTGTTAGGCAACTAGCCTCGTTAATTCTTACTGGGATAAACTCCATGCGTCGTAGCCACCTATCGGATTTTCTTGAAGACTCAAGTCACTTGTTTCCTTACGAGTGATCGGTGGGTCATTGACAGGTTTGTGTTAATTTTTTTTTTTTCTTTTGTGATACATACTGTATGGATATTTTAGTATTATGCAGAGTACCAAAGAGAATTTTGAAGTGTCCCGCAGGGGGAGAATTAATGTCCTTGGAGACGTGACGAAACGCAGAGAGACGATACTGTCCTGGACACAGAGGGAAGAAGAGTGAGACCAGCAAAATGGCAAACAAAAGGATTCCGCTGTAGACGGACGGCGCACGTACAGCGGTAATTAAAAGAACCGACAGATGTCTCTTTTGCCGTCGGGTTTTATTTCGTTACGAGAGACGCGTGTCGTGTATTTAAATTTTCAACGTAGCCATCCCTAGAATTCTTTGATTAGAAGCCCTCCCCCTCTTCCTCGCGTTACACCTGCTTTGCTTTCTCCCATTTTTCACCCTTCCATTTATACTTTCCTTTTGCACGTTATTCAATAGTTATAACGCACCTCTGATATTTTTAACTGTGTATATGATTATTATTTTTCTTTCATATATCTCTTTTTTATCAAGAGCCTCGCTCTTTGATTTTATTATCCCTTGTCCGTATAAACGAAGCGAAACTTTGGTTTGTCCATCAGAAATATAAAGAACCCTCTGCGGTACCGATTTACACCCTTCTGAGGTGTAAGAAAAAAAAAAAAAAAAAATTCTATACAGGAGAACCGTAGAAAAGTTGACGGCGACGAGATTCGAGATGTTTTTTACGAGGTTCCAGTGAGCTAGGGGTGTCTCGGGGGTGAGTCCTGCGATGCGGGAAGACTCGTGAGAGAAGAGAGGGATAAAAATGAAGAAGAAAAGTTCATGAAATATAATAAAATCCGCGGTGCGAGATTGGCCCCCGCGAAACGACAAGGGTTCTTCTTCCTTCTTCTTCTTCTTCCTTGTCTTCATCCTTCGCAACCCCTACACGCTATCCTGCATGTTCTACGCTTCTTTTGTTTTACGTATCCCCGTGCGGTTAGCAATCGGGACTTTACGAGCTAATCAGCAAGAGCTATAGTCTAGTGGATTACGATGCGTGCCACTGTTTTTTTCTTTTTCATTCCTCTTCTTCAACCCTCCCTACCAATGATCCTTGGATCTTAATGATCAGGTACAGTTCAAAGGTATCAGGGACATGCGTTATCGCTATCCGTGGACATTTAATAAAATTACACTGGATTAACCGTTCGGAATGATTTTCTTAGGGAAAAGATAGAGAGCAATGGCCGACCCAAGGGAAGCGAGTTCATTTACTAGGGGTCGTAAAGAGTGTCGAATTGGGCATCCACTGGCTCGTATAGCAGCATCAGCTCAGGCGCTTCTACGCTTCCAGACTGCAGGGCTGGTTTACAAGAAGATACGGCCCAATCACTGGGCTCTGCCATCTTGCGGCACGTATTCCATCCTACCCCGTGATCCCCTCTTCAGCTGAATCCTGCAACGTCTTACAGCGGCATTCAACCCCTGGGCACTGACTCTTATTTATTCATTAATTAATTTGTGGGAGGATTCGCGCCAAGTCCACCCCTCCCATCTAGGGGTGATAGGTAGTTCCCGGCTCGACGAGATTTTTAACAACCCTCCTTGCTGAGAAACTAGCAGTAACCTTAGAGACCCGATGCTGATTCGCAACCCCTTTAAGAAGTTCCTTCTGCGTGCAGTTTTTTTAACTTGTCGCATTTTTTTGGACTATTTCACAACCCTATAAGCACAGGGTGTTATTGATGCAATCTTTTTTTTTTTTTCAAAATATTGTCATCCTGTAAACATAAACTTTCTCTGCGTATCCTCGCAATGGTGAGCTTTTTATCTTGGGGATGCAGTGTGGATACATGGGTAGATGGGTGGTTTTTTTTTACCCATGTTCCTGGCTAGTCCAGCCGACTACACGCGTCACTAATATGTACGACAACAGCCATGAGAATGCGTGGACAATCTTTCCTGGTGGCGTGAGCTTGTACACCATTGAATTTATGGTGGTTTCTGGCTACCGTTTCGCTAGGGGGTAGTTTTGTTTCCGATTCGGCGGTTTTGGCTGTACTTTTATTTTTCTCACTCTATATATTTTTTTATCAAGGCAAACAAAATACGGATGCTGCACGGCAAGCGGACGTCACTGTGTCCGTGACACGAGCGGAAAGATTTCAAGCGGTACTTAGGGCTGTTTTTCGATTTTTAAAAGGGGGTCGAACAAGCCGCTCGCGATAAATCTCTATTAAAAGAGTCGAGCAAACAGAGCTTTGCTCTTGGGGGGTTCATCAGAAAGAGTCCATTGACACACATTTTGCAGCCCTTCATCCCTTATGATATTCACTTCCACGTTGCAGGTGGTAGCGCGTCATTAAATCATCCCCTGCGGACTACTAGTGGACCATCCCCTGTACTCTTCTGTCTCTCTCTCCCGCGCTCCCCCCCCCCTTTCCCCCCTTTCATTCTCATCTCGCCGCACGTGCGGTACTCCAGCAACGCGTCTACGCTGACCCGTTGAAACCACGGGGACGGGGGTTGCTCCCGGTTTCGCAAACATCCCTAAACAATGACCGTTCGCCCGGTGATTTTCGCTTGCTGCTTGGTCATCGAAAAAACGTGGCGAAGGTTCGAACAGTGGAGTGGGCCACCTAGGGGCTTTTCGACGTGGCACCTACACTGGGATGTACTCCGTTACCACCATCTACCCCCATTCCGGTATACGAAAGGGGTAGGTAGGTAGATATGTGCCACGGTATGGATTACCAGGCTAAATATACGAGTCAACCGCGTGTGGTTTCCCGAGATTAGCTCGGGTTTATATCGGGATTACATATGTAAAACCATTAGGTTAAATCATTTTTTAAATAAATGTTATTCGAGATGAGGGAGGTGAGTGGGGAAGTCGGAGAGAAGGGAAGAGGATTGCGACGGGGGTTAAAAAGAGAAGGGTAAGCGGAGAGAGTTGGTACAAATGAAATATTCGCAATCACGTATGTGCATTAGAGTTTTGATCCCTTTTACGAAATTTCACAGAGATCAGCATCCCTCTTATTGGTCCATATCTGTAATACATTGAATACGCCTATCTATACGTGTGAGTATACATGTATATAGTGTCTGTCAAGTTACTGACAAATCGTTTATATTTCTTTCAATGTCTATGCTTTTTATTTTCAATTTTTCTTCTTGTTATCCTCACGGGGAAAAGATGGCGCCACCTTGTGACGATAATGAAGTCATTTGTAATGCGGTTCCTAACTTCTGGGCTGGAACGTAAGAGCCGGGGTCTCACTGGTATAGGTATATATTTACCAAGTATAGCCTATACGAAATCTCTCGCAGTTAGGTGCCTCGTTTTACGTACATATAGAGAACTCCGTGGCATCTACCTACCTCAGCATCCTTTGGACCATTGAGGATCCTTAACCCTTCAAGATACTACCCTAATCTTTTAATGGTTACGGAACTAGAAGTTGTTGTAATAAACCCTGCCGTTTCAACTAGATGGAATATGAATGTCTGATGCAGTTGCGATTTTTCACCCATACTCAAAAATATTTTCTAGAAACTTCAGCCTCCAATATTGAAAGAAAATTTTGAATATTTTTTTTTTTATCGTACGATCAACAATCTCGAATCGTATATATACCTATGAAAACAATTGGAACACCCCTGTAACTTTTGTCTTTTTTTTTTAATTCTACTTCATTTCATTTAACGCACGCACGCGTCCCATAAAAAAAAAACCAAACGCGAATCGGTGACAATGGCCGCGAGAATTCTGATTCTATCGTTCGTTAAATGCGTCCACGCGTCCCGAATGACAGAGCCAATAAATAAAAGGAATTAAAATATACGCGAATGCTCTACCGGATACCGTGGGTGGGACGGGAAGAGGGGGGTGGTTTTTGCGGCCGTTTATAAAATATTGTTCGGTACCCTTACATACGGTGTCCGCAGTTTTTCCCTGTATCGGATTTTTATCACATTTTTTTCTTTATTCATTTTTTTTTATCAACCCCCTACAGCCACCCCGTATACAAATGCTTGCGTATCAAAACCAGCAGCATCACCGAGTCTCGAAAATATATGCACAGCCGTATCCTACCCATTCCCCTCCGGACGGACCAATGAAAATCGTTCGTCTATAAATTCTACAACCGAAATGAATTTTATTTTAACGAGCGTCAAAACGATATACATAGGCATAACCATAGTTTCCCGTCGAGGTACAGGGTGTCGATATGTAAGGGATGAAAGAGAGAAACTAGAGAGGAAGAAGGAAGAAAGAAGTAAAATGACAGAATTTGAGAGAAAAGGGAAGCGCCATGCATAAATGAGCACAGGGGTTGAAAATACTTTCGACTTTCTCCCTTCATTCGGTATTATTGTGTGACTTGGAACGGCCGCATCCCTCCCGCCCCCCCCCCCCCGCCCACACCGCCCCTGGATGGCGTTACGGTTTACGAGGCGAACTCTCACGGTGGCTGCTTTGAACGTCGGTGGTGGCTGAAACGGTAGCAATGCTAGAAGTGCCCCCAAATAGGGACAGGAGGAAGAGGGGATAAAGGAAAGGAAAGGAAAGGCGGCGTGAGAATTATTCATAAACGTAGGCCGCCCGGGCTAAGGGGGTGGTTTTCGCACTCGGCTCTATACTCGAGTTGGGTTGGCTGAATTCTACCGAATATAACGGCTGGCTCGTCCTCGCATAATAAACACATAACAGTAATCCTTAAAACAATAATTAGCTCCCGTGAACCTCGTTCCGGCCACCCCCGAAGGACCAACCACCCCCTTTGATTCCAGTCTGGGGGAGAGGGGTAGCAGATATTCAGGGGTATTACTTGGAGGATTTTTTCGAATTAATACCACCCCTTTTATATTCTTAACCTCGCCCGTCTTATAGAGTCTTCCGGAAGTGCAATACAGGGGCAGTTGGATTGCATTGTGTCAGGGTGCATTTTGATTTCGAATGGATTAGGCGACAGGTTGCCTAGAATCTCGAAAGGATTTCGCCCAGTCTTGAAACGTGTATATATAGGATTGCGACTGCGAATAAAAATAGGAATAAGAAGCTGGGTATTATAAGGGTGGGTGGGTGGTTTAACGAGAGGGTGGAGACGAAGGGGCGCGCAAAGTGGTAATAGTTTTAATCCGGTGTCTTGGAGTCAGGATTTGGTGGCGCGGCAGTTAGTGGCTGGTAAGTGGCGAAGCCACTTCGCGCTCTGATATCATAATCCGAATAATCGCCATTATTGCCGCCATTTGCTTAATCCGAGCTACGGTATGGCCGCAGGAAGCTACGAAGGCGCCATACTTAATGCAACGAGTCGAAAGAATTTCGAAAAAATGAAAAGTTTGAAAATGAAAAAAAAATTTTGATTTACATTCATATTTTCTTACTATTTACACAGCCATCGAATATATTCGCTATGGAATGTATATAAAATTGCTAATTTTTTTTTTAACCAAAATACTCATCCCACCATAACCTCCAAGTATTATTTATCCCTTACCAAAGAATTTTCTAATTGTAACAGTATCGTGGCGAGCGGGAATTCGCCATTTTAGAATTTCTCCGACAAACCAAAATTTCGTAAAAACGCGTAAACGGTGACTTTCGAAGGCAAAGTGGTAAGAGGTGCAAAGAAAAAAAAAAGAAAAAAAAAGATCTCTGCAACCTCTCTGCAGTGTTTCCGCTTAAACGGTACGGTGACTCCTGGACTGCGCGGGAGGGTGGAAAAGCGAAAAAGGGGGTAAAAGGAAGGAGACATTAAATCCCCGAGATTTGTTCTAATGGCCGCAACTTGCTTACAAACTATTCGCGTTTCCACTCCCCGGGTGTGGTTTGTGTCTACGTGCGATTGTATAAATTTGGTCGAGCGTGCTCGGCCGGTGAAGTAGAGAACGGGCCTTGGGGCCGAGCTCGTTGCTTAAATACAAAAACTCCCTGCTAAATCTCACCCTTAAACTTTGCCACTTTAACCCGAGAAATATGTTTATTTATTGCGTCGCCGTAGAGCGTAGCCAAAGTTCCTGGACATCCGGGTTTCTCATACACCCGATATATCTGTATAGCGCAACGTATTTCCCCGTAAGAAATGTCATTTGGAATCCGAAGAAACAACTTACTGATATGACTGTAGAATTCTGGTTAGGGGACGATAAAGGAATTTTCTTGATTATCAGTCGAGAAGTAAAGACAGCAGTTCGCGGATGACGGCAGTGGCACGCCGAGCGGTTATCTCTAATAAGGCTTCTAATTACGTGACATTATAATTACCTGAAAGATTAGATCCTTGGAAGGGGGTGGTTGGGCTGCGGCGGTGGTACGAAACGTCAGGAGGGGGTAGGTAATGTGGAAGATAGTCGGTGGCATGTGTTGTTGATGAGGCGGTTAGTATTCAGCGGTGCGTTCCGCCCGGGACTTTTGAAAACTAACTAAGTAAAGCCACCTTAATTCCATAAGAGGGAGACGTAGGGGTTTTGGTATTATTATAACACCCTCTTAATTACCGGATATTAGGAGGGGTGAGAATAGCCGAGTACTTTGCCAATTGCGTTATCGCATTGGCTACTGGGTCACTTTTATCTATGACCTTATATATACACATCACGATACTCTTATCAAGGTCGACCTTGACATACATACGATATAATACTTACATGCACGTTATAACGTCCTTGCCACCCTCGAATGCGCCGTCCTTACCCCATCTACTTGGCAGTTCGACAAGTGTCAGTCCCAAATTACCCCAAAGTACCAATTGGGTCAGTGTCTCATTAATCAATAGATTGGTGATCTCGAATATGGGTGGGTCGGTGAGTAGAAGTGTCTGAAACATGAGAAAAAAAAAAAAAATTTATTAAAAAAAAATTGAAGACAGTGGATCTTGATAGACGTTGGGGGATGACGGTAATGATTTTTAATCGACACCTGGCGAACGTATGCACTTCGGCAGGATCAATTATTCATACGGATCCTGCTAGACAAAGGCAGGAGACTCGCAGGATGATGGGAAACAAAAACGCCAATTAGACGATAAAATATGCAGAGGGGTTTTGAGAGCTCGTTTCGAAGTTGGGGGATGAACGTGAGCTCAGGACTTCAGGTTGAGGAACGTCCTGAAGGGATGGCGGATATGTGCGAGGGCATAGGAGGTCCTTTAGCACTGCTGTGGCAACGATGTCATAGAAGGTGCTTTGCCAAGGCAGAGAGATGGCGGACGGGCGTCAGCGTGGTAGAGAGTTTGGCTTCTTGGAAGTTCACGAAGATCTTAGACGTAGATATGTAGATATGGCGTGCCTAGCTACCGTGACACATAAAATAACCGCTCAATTATTCACTGAGAGCGAGTCGAGTGAGCCGAGAGTGCGATGCAGCCCCTTTCACCAAAATACGATTAGGGGTTTGTGTCTTTATACTTCTGTCTCTGAGTGAATCTTAAATCTCGGTACGAAGCACTTAAATTGAGGTTAGAATTTGGTTGTGAAAAAATGTAATTAAAGCATGTGGAATCTGCAGGGATTATCAGATGCAAGAAAATTCATTCCTTGTTCGAATCGTGCAGGACGCTTATACGTATAGACTGGGGTTGACGATATTTGGAGTTTTTAAGAATCGCCGTCAGAGGGCAAAATCTTTGGCAGAACCTTTCATGTAAATTATAAATTCATTATTATTCGGTCCGGTAAGCACGTCTGAGGATTTTTCGGCTGATCGCTTGAATTCGCGAGACTCAAACGAGATTTCGTATAGCTTTCTCCCTTAAGGGTGGTGAAAGGGGGTAAAGGTAGTCTTCAACCCCATACAGAGTAATATCTCCATCCCCTTTTGACTGTATACGGAGAAGCGAGACGTCTATTGATTAAAAAACTTTATAATACGATCTCATCCCTTATTTGCTTTCTGTTTTGATTTTTATTGTTCCATGGGACATGGGGTGGCTCGTTCGCGGCCGAGTCGACGGGGTTCATCCGATATTTAATTTCGAAGGAATTCCCGTGACGGAGTTCGCCAACTAAGTTCCTGGTGAAACACCCGTGCGACACGAACAGGTGGAGTATCGGCGTATCAAGGGGCAATTACTTTTTAGCCCGGGGGTCGGTTTCCTACCGGTGGAAAAAAAGTGCTGAGTGTAGGACAGAGAGGGATAAAAATGCGAAAAAAAAAAAAATGGAAAATTATAAGGAAAGGAGCAATCCTTACTTCCATCTCAGGTCGGTATACATATATAGAGAGTCCTGAACGAGGATCCTGGTAAAGGAGCTCGTTATCGAGAAAATTGAGCATCTTCAACAGAAAACCTTAGCAGCATCCATCTTGGTTTCACTGATGGTACAACCACCATACTTGTATTTTTCTCATCTTCCATATTCTCCACTTCGCGTCTTCACCCTCGGTCTACCCACGTCGGTTACCCAGTATCCCAACTCCTGGAGTGCTTCGAGGTATTTTTTTATCTGCATCCTTTTTTAGTAATTACCAAATGCCAAGGGCACTCCTGAGTCACCGATCACCTCCTACAGGAATAGTGATCGATTCCTCAACCTAAGCTAACTCAATCGGGAATCGACGGCGTGGCGATATTGCTATTTAATCTTGTTAGGATTTTAATTTATCACGATGGCACCCGTGCTGGTCCGTCATTGAATTCCGATGGAGGTATCCTACTGAAGATGAATAGTGTTCTGGTAGGTAAAGTCGATCTCATCCTGGATACCAGGCAGTGCGGTATGCTGATGATGCTGTACTCATGAAATATATCGATACTGACATTATCTTGCTGAAAAAGAAAAATTGCAAAAGACGATACACAAGGAATCAAACAAGAAGAAATAATCATACGGAAAGGCAGGCACGGATGGAATGAGAATGTGGCGCTAGTGTCGAGATCCGTTCGTTGGGGTTTTCGACGTGGACAAATAAAGTTTGTACGGTTAAAAGTTCTCCCCTCATTAAGAGGAAGTCCCCAGGGCCATGGCAAGAGAGTACTAAGTGCCACGTCTCACTGCTAGGAACACATTTATTAACAGGAGTCGACCTCATCCTCCATAGCGGGGACTCCAACCCTCATTCACTTTGGTAGCTGTCTGCTGTCCTGTCCTACTGGCTATACGCGGAGGAGGTGCAAGGGTGGCAAAATGGTGGCAAGAGGGTGGCTGCCTCGGGAGAAAGAAAAAAGACGTCACATTGTCGACGCCTTATTAATCCGGAGGCAGAGGGGCTTTGAAGAAATTAAAAGAACAGAGAGTATAATGTGAATACATCCATTCTACCGAAGTACCCAAGCTTCTAGCTGGCAGCCACCGCCATCTGAAAGAACCATTACCATTCTCCGCCTTCGTGCCGGCTAAGTACTAGACTGATAGACATCTTGAGCCTTGTCACGCTTTTTAAAATCCAATGTATATTGTACAGCCGGAGCTTCTCCGGGAGTCTTTCATTTTTAATGCAGCCTGTAGATTATATAATACCTTACGATTTTACACAATTTTCTTAGTCTGTTCTTTTTATTTTAATTCTCTCCTTTTCTTAGGTATCGGAGGATATCGTATTGTACTTTTGATCAAACAAATATTTAGGTTCGGTAGACTAGTAGTTCGTTATTAGTCAATATTTGTTGTATTAATTAGACAAGGAATTTGGAAGATTGAAATAAATATACCTATTCTCCGTACGTCTCTGCTGTGTGTTGTGTTAATAATTAGCATTTCAATTTTTTTCTTTTCAATCAATTTGTTTTACTTCAAAGTTGTTTTGGAGTAGGAAATGATACGGCCGACCAGAGTCGTCTCATTTCGGGTACTTTCGGCTCAGCTGTTCTTAGCGGTTGGTGGCGTCGCTGCACGACCTGTCTCCGGTGCTTTCTGTTTTGTGTTTTATTGAAATTAGGGTAAAATGACTTCACGTGTTACGAGTTGTTATATATACAGCGAGGATGACAGTTTACCGGCCATATATTTACCTGACAAAACGGAAATATATGTTGGGCGATCTGACAGTACTGGTATAAGAGATAACATGTGCTCACGTAATCAAGGTTAGTAAGTACGTTCACTGCATTTACGTCAGTTGAACTATGTTGGGAATCTGTTCGGAATAACTTCTTTACAATACTGCTCGTAATTTTGTGTTCATCATTTGGTCTCTCTGAAATACAGCATCTCTTATGGACATTAGTTTATATAACTTTTTTGTAAACGGTTCAACGTGCATAAGCGCATGACTCATGGTAGATACAAAATAAACATCCTAGGTATGAATAATGAAGTTGGCTGTATGGTGGGGATTTCATTAAGTTTCTAGTTTTAATATTATTTGTAGTCTACTAGGAAACATTGGCTGAGAAGGTCCTTTTTACGTCTTTCATTTTCACATTATCTTATCAGTTCGACTCTATGCAAGCTATGAGGACCAGAGAGTTTTCGTGCAGCAGGTTGGATCCCGGTCATCTGGTTTGAACAATTTTAAAACACGTAGAGGTGTAAAATTGGTTTCAAGACATGGAGACAGTTTGCATATTCTTTATGGCAAGTACAAGTATCGAATAGAATTCAATCCACCACCAAGTAAAGAGGAGCTAGAGAAAAATTCCAAAAGGACCATCAGCGAATTGGATGAAGAAGACAAGGAGTTTTATGAAAATGGTGAAACATTAAGTAAAAGATCGAGGATGGGTGAGAACAGTGAAATAGCAAGTAAGAGACTGTCAAAGGAAAGTGTTGAAGAGAAGCAGGATATAAATGACACGGTGGATACTGAAGTCGTGAACGAAATATTGTCTAAAGTAGATAGTGAACAGGATATACAGGAAGCCTCACATTCTAGTTTTAGTAACATGATTGGGGTAACAGGAAGCTCAGGAAAATCTGATCCTGTGGCATGTGTAAAAGGATTCTGGGAGGATATTGATAATAAGGCACTGCTGATCTATACAAGCAAAGGAGTACAATCTCGATCTAAAGTAATTATTTAAGTATTTTTTACAATTAAGACAGTCTTTCTTCAGTAATGCCGAGCAAAATTATTTTTATTTGAAGATAGCAGCTTATGATATGGATGGGACTTTAATAACGACTCACTCAGGCTTAGTAATGCCAAAGGACTGCAACGATTGGCAAATATTATACCCAGTAGTACCAGCTAAATTACAGAAATTATATGCAGATAATTACAAAATAGTAATATTTACAAACCAAGGGCAATTGGGTGCAGGAAAACTGAATCCTAGCGATTTTAAAATGAAAATTGAAAAGGTCGTTAAAAGATTGGGTGTACCCATTCAGGTGTTTGTGGCAACAGGTAAAAACTACTACAGAAAGCCAGTAACAGGAATGTGGGACACACTGATCAAACATGTATGTACATAAAATAATTCTAAAATATTGGGAAAGAAAAGTTAAACTCTGACCTTTCTGAATTTGTATCTCAGAAAAACGACAGCATATCCGTAAATAAGAATGAGTCATTTTATGTGGGTGATGCGGCAGGTAGAAAGAAGGATTGGGCTCCAAAAAAAAGAAAAGATCATTCCTCTGCAGATAGATTGCTAGCCCTAAACTTGGGGCTTACATTCCACACTCCGGAAGAACATTTTCTAGGACAAAAACCAGCACCATATGAGCTACCAGTCTTTAATCCAAAGTCTTTAAAAAAAGATGTCAACATATGTGATCCACCAGATGCCAAGATTACTGCCAAAGAACAGGAGGTACCATAAACAGTTTAAATCTCTCTTGAAAAAAAGTAAAACTACAAAAAATTACAACATTTATGGTACGTGCAGGTCATCATTATGGTCGGCGGTCCTGGTTCCGGAAAATCGCACATAGTAAAAACCTACCTGGCTGGCTACCAGCATATAAACCGTGACACTTTGCGCAGTTGGCAAAAGTGTGTAACCCAAATGGACGAAGCATTATCCAAGGGTAAGAGTGTCGTAGTGGACAATACAAATCCTGATCCAGTCTCTAGAGAAAAGTACATTAAGGTAGCACAGATGCACAAAGTACCAACAAGATGTTTTGTAATGGCTACAGGCCTGGAACATTCCAAGCATAATAATAAGGTACTATCCACATGGCATTACTTATAATTCTAATAAATTCACGTTCAATATTAATGATTTAACAGTTTCGTGAACTCACGGATTCCAAACATCAGACCATTACCGACATCATTATAAATTCCTACATGTAAGTAGTAAAAACTTTTGCTGACATTCTTATGCTTATTTTTTTTTTGTTACGGCTAACATAAAAATCGGGCAAGGCGAGTACTAATACGAATTAAATAATTGTTTAATCGTCTATGACCACCAAACGGTGAATATTTTATCAGCCATACAAAGTCGCAGCTGCTTTGGCCTTGCCTGAGATTCATCAGGTTACTTCTACTCCTGATTCTACGTTTCTACGATCATCTCTTCACGAATCTACAACCTTACAGGAAGAATTACAAGCCACCCAGTCTGGACGAAGGATTTTCTGAGATCGTGCGAATCAATTTTGTACCGCAATTCCGCACGGATAGGGATCGACAACTTTATGAGATGTACCTGCTTGAAAAATAGAAAATAATAATGAAAATGAAATCTAGTCATCACAATTTACCCTGAAGACGGTCCCATGAAAGTTATCTACATGAACATTCCCTATGACATAGATTGGTGTCACAATGCTTATAACAATCATGATTCTAGCTACAATTATGACTACGCATGTGATAGGTAAAATTTTGGTGTGCTTCCGATATGCACATAACTGGTATGTTTAATTAAAATAATATGTATTGCTGGAATTATTAATAAATTGTAAGTAATTGACACACTGTATAATTACATTAAAAATATCCTCCATTTATCCTATTATTCCAATGGTCAACTTTCTCAGTATTAATCTATACTATAGCAATTCGATGTCCACCAGTCCTGACGTGCTATCTCAGTCTTCGTCCATTCCTGGCAGTAATCAGCTCGTGGTAATGGAAAGTGAGCTAATACGAGAAACAAAGCTCAGTTTGTCTTGTTTCCTGGACGCAGCAGAGACTGAGTGCGAGATAGTGAGATGGAGCTAGAATATGGAAAAGAAGAGGAAGGAAAAAGCGGGGAAAGAGGGAAAAACGGCAGGGAAAAGTACGTCGTGGGTATAAGGAATTACAGTGAGCCGGGTAATTATTCCGCGTGCCCCTGGGTATAGGGAAATAGACAGGAGCCCGATCCGGCTCCCTCATCCTACCGGCGCAGGACTCGACCCCAGAATTGCGGCCTCCGCGTATAACGACGCAGCAAAGAATTATAAAATGGAAACTGGGGCTTGATATTAATGCATCGGGCTTTAGAAGAAATACTCCTGCGTCCGCCTATCTTCTTAGTCTAAAACAACCGACGTTTATTTCCTTCGTCTCTCTAAATCACAAGTAATTATCAGTTAAGTCAAATTTTCGATTCCTAATATCCCTAAAATCTTGTGTTATGAATTTAACGAATTTTTTATCATACAAAATTATATATACGAAATATGTTGCTGAGTCGAACGAAAGCTGTCGACTGTTTTCTCATAAAGAACTAGAAAACGTCATTGTCGCAGAATGCGTTCACACGTATGCGTGAACTACGTTGAAAATTCTACGAATCGTTTCTTCTCCCGTACACGGAATAAGATGCAGCGCGAAATAAACTTGCATATGAAACAAAATGGTTTACGTATCTCACGCGTGAGTATGTCAAACTAAAAGGACAGCTGATGCTTATGAATCTTTATAA
>JARQSV010000638.1:436598-470962 GCA_030142285.1 Calameuta idolon
GAAACAAAATGGTTTACGTATCTCACGCGTGAGTATGTCAAACTAAAAGGACAGCTGATGCTTATGAATCTTTATAACAATAACGTTCTAGACGCTGTTATAACCTGTCAGAAATAATATCTATGATACGTCTGGACACACACGTCCCAAGAAGAAGACAGAGCAATTCATAGTTACCAAATGTACCTAGCATATGTTATATACAAGGTGTCTTTTTAATTGAAGAATATTCTCAAGGGTTGAAACTGTTCCGTTTCTCTAAGCGTCCGGCTTAACGTTCGAGTCTCTGGACAAAAGGGTATCCCGCGCGTCTCGCATTGTGTTTACTGAGTATTTCTCGCGAGCAATTTCGCCCGAGGAATGACTATGAGACTGGCATAATGGGCCAGTCCTTCCGAAACACGTGGATTAGAGGAGGCCATACGGAGACGCGTAGTGGTACGATGGCTGCCGGTATATACATATATAAAGGGTGAGCATAATGTACGTAAGGATGGCAAATGAGGACGTTAGCCAAATAATGCAAAGCAAACCCTGCTCTGAGATATAGTCCGGCATTTGTCCATATTAAGGCGGTGTCAAGCTCATACTCGCGAGTTTCACGATGAGGAGGACGAGGACAGGCCTTGAGGATAGTCTACGTGGTGTAGGTAGGTAGTTAGTTGTATGCCTACTCTCTCTCTCTCTCTCTCTCTCTCTATCTTGTCAGAATAGAAGGTGGGACATGCTGAAATTATATAGCAAGGCATCACCCGTTATTAGTCAGAGTTGGGACGCATGCCGGCGATAACTTTGTGTATCTTGAGCACCCGTTATATCGCCATTCGTCACGCTTCCCCGGCGTACACGCAATTTTACCTTGTAATCTCTCTGCTTCATTCGCCTCCTTTCTTCTCTCACGCCCCTTATAACACCTCGTGCCATACTGGAATGCGTCTATTCGCCTATTTTCAAAGTAGCCAACGACGAAACTCGACACCCTTTGTATAATAATCATGCGCCGTTACATACGCGAAGCCCACGTGGTCCCAAGACCTCTTCTTATTGGTGGATTCATTCGTGCGACTGCTTAACGCAGTTTTGCGATAAATCAAAAGGTAATCACGTAAATGGCAATCCTGATCCACGGACAGGAGGAGGAGGCGTTACCGATCCCCGTGACCGATAAAAAACGTACAAGGCATAGCCCATTTTAATTTGTTACGTATCATAAAATACGCGCGCTTTTTACTTATTATTATTGTGTATACTCACCAGTTCTCAGGTGACGATGCGTGTTTGCAGAAAAGAAAAATAAATGAATATATACATAAGCACGCACGTTGTACGAGATACGGATAAAATTTTTGGAAATTCAGTCACGATTTCGTACCGATAAAATCAAAATGGATCCATTTCCTTTATTGTTTGATTGTATCAGTTAAAAAAAAATAATTATCGCGCGAAAAATCCTAATCTCCAAAACAAATTAATTGCCGCCCCAAAGTGTCTTTAATTGAAACCGACGTTCAATATTATTGCGGGTAAGTAATGTAAAAGCAAAAATACCGAACGAAACAATTCAAAAAAATGAATTACCGATGTCTATCTAACTGAACTACCAAATCAGCTTAATCTTTCATCTGAACTCGTATAAACCGTTCATCCCCTAGGTAAATCCACGATTTCGCTATTGGATAACAGACGATCCTAATAAAGGGGTGGTTCGCGTGTGACACCCCTAGGAGTGATCCACGTTCCTGTCGTCGCTTGACAATTGCCAAGATCGTGTGTCGCCTTCTCACCCCCTAGCAAAGAAAAATTAGATATCGTCCCGGCGCCTTATGGGGATTCTGCACGATATCCGGCCATCCGCCTCTTTTGTTCTCTATACAAATCGGTCACAGGTTAGATATGCCTTAGCATCCCCTGGTATATACATACACGTACCTATTCATTACGGCGTATCTTCTAACGGGTAAGTATCGGTGAAAGAAGCGAAAAAAATTTTTTTTTATAAAAAGAATCAAAGTGATAATTTGAAGAAAAAAAAATCATGTTTCATCCGACTGACGTTTTATTTGATGTCTCGAGATATTACGCAAAAGGACTTCTCTATCATTCATTCCTGTTATATTCATTTTTGCCATTTTCCTCGCTTCCTTTATGAGTTCCCTTCACGAGTGTCTCAGAAGTTTCGTGTAAAACGTCACATCCTCTTTCGTACGAGTCTCATAACGCGACTGTCTTCTCAACTTTAAAGGCGAATGTGTGAGTTTGAAACTAATAAGCCGAGCACGAGGTATAGCACTAAGGTATGAGTATATAAGGGCGAGTTCATAGGGGGTTGGAATTGTGGGTGGATGAAACGGGGGCTGATACTTGGGATTCTCACGTGGTAACGAACGGGACTTTCGATTACGACAGTGATCATCTATGTGCGTCTTAGTTGAATGAAATTTCAGGCAACAAGTAGTTCGTTGTGTGCTTGACATTATAATTAAAAAAAAAAAAGGAAGCATCTTTATTAATATACATATTTATCAATAGGATTATTTGACATTGGTATTGATTTGGCTGCTGTATGTAATTCCATATCTCCATAGCGTGACTTTCGATTGAGTAAGCCACGGTATTAAGGCGAGTATTAAAGCAGCGACTGGATTACAGGGAAGCATTGCTTCAGAAGATACGCCGCGAATAATCTCAATAATAGAATGGATTTTCAAGGGTATTGTCTTGCGCAAGGATAAGCCTCGTACAAAGACGAACCATAGATCTGAATTAGCTCTTCGACTTACTCAATTCCACGTTCTTTGAGCGCGACGCGAAGTCTCATGGAAATCAAACGTCAGACCTGTCATTCTGACAGACGTTGAGATGAGGTCACTTAGGGTATCTCACGGAAATACACTGGACGACCCATTCGCGTCGTCCGACGGGCGAAATCGTCGAATTTACTTAGGCCTACAAGCCCAGAAAATGGCAAGGTTACCCATGGAATGAGCGTCGGGACGCTCGTGCTTCTTCGTTAATGGTAGTATAGCCCCTAAAAATCGGTAACGAGATCCCTTGATGACTTCAAATAACGACAAGGCTCGTACCAGCCCGTTATGATTTTCATCCCCTACATAACATACGTACATATATGAACTTTGACCTTAAGAGGGTTTCTACATTTGTCCAATGAAATTTTGTGCTTTGGGACGATTAATTTACTTGTTGTGTTTTCGTTACGGTAACATGGAAATCTTTACGTTTTATCTCTAGAGAATTTTTTTTATCCGTCATAGGGGATGAAGAGATGAAAAAAAAAAAAAATGAAAATTAAGAACCAACTATTCTTCGAACGTGGACGCAGCTCCGATCTTTATTGTAACAAAAGCCGTTAAGGCAGGGTGCGAGCCTGATGGCGCAGATGCTTCTCATTACGCCATCAAGAAGTTCGACTCTTAACTCGTTTCACGGCAGGAAATAAAGGATGCTGCGTGCTTAAGATTTTTACACCGAGATCGTCTTACCACGCTTTACGTTCCACTTAAGGAGTCAAACAACCACGTGCATTCTGATGGATTTCCCTTAAGAGGCACAACAAAGACCCACTGTACAAATTTATAGGATTTAATAATAACAACAGTCCATGCAATATAAATTGATAGACTGATTGATCGATACGAATAAAAGATAAAATGGTCCAGCGCAACCAAATGGTTCCTCCCCATGAAACTACCGGATAGTTTGATAGTCCAACAAGGGCTTTACATCAAACGCTAGCAATTAACGTCGACGCCAGTGTTACGTCTGAAAATGCATATAGCATTCATAGTGTGTCGTGTACGATTTTTACCTAAAACTACAAAAATTAATTCGGTACAGATTTTGTAAAAAAAAAAGTACAGTCTTACACATAATTTTCAATGATACAACGACGGAGGTTCGATAACATTGAAATTATTCTTTAAATGTCTGATGTAAAATCATAGAGTACGTATAAATATACGAAACACCCGGTATGCAATTTTCGACGGTGGTTTGTACCTACGAGGTGGGGGTGTAAATTTGCATTGAACGAAATGAGGCGCTATGGGGCATTCCAGTCCGAAGTTAATAGCTTCCCAACGATTAACTGTATCTCCCTGACTCTCACCATTTCTCCCCAATCTCTCTCACTCTCTTTCTCTCATATGCTGATAGCAGCCAGTAGAGAGTAACAACCAAGCCCTAGCTGGTATACAGGACACACTCGCTCCTCTCTCTGGCTCTCGTTCTCTCCATCGGGTATCCCACGCCATACTACTATCCCCTAATAATATATGTCCCAAAGGCTGCAAAACAATTGACACGACTGGGCGCACTTGCGTTGGGACACTTGAATGATAGTGATATGATATAAAAAATAAAAAAAATAATTAACGATACATCAAGGAACAGAGATTTTTTTTCATTTCGAAAAAGATACCAAATCAACCACCATTAAGAAATTTGCCAAGTCCTCGACGTGGTTTGCGAATTTCGATGGTGGTCCAGCCAATAGTTTCTAAGCGGCCAAAGGCGCTATAGGGGGTTATGGAGCATAATTTAGTGGACAGTTTGATATACAAACAATCTTTAATGAAATTCTTGGTGTTCATTAATAACGCATTACAGCCTCGTGGCGCCGGCGTTCGTGTTTCCCGACGTCTCCACTTCACTAATACCGTCCCGGTCGCTTACGTAATACTGCGAACGAGCTTCTTCGAAATTCGCATACTGTACCACTTTGGCTGACTCCTCGTACAGGGGGTGTCATTGTCAATGAATTAATGATAAAAAAATATAACACCGATAATTGATAATAATTATTTTATCAGTATATAGCATTCGAAGTAAATTTTCAGGGGGGTGGTAGATAGGGTTAAGGGGGGGTGAGAAAATTTTTTTCTTTGTTAAATAATCATACACAGCCATTACACTAGCTTAAGGTGTCCGATAGAGTGCATTATATGTAACACCCTGTAGATAATACTGCGAGACAGGTAGGTAGAATATTAGTAAGGGATGGTGAGAGATGCGAGGGAGGGTGAGAGGCGTGGTTGAGTTTCACGCGTGATTAAATTCGCGTGCCGGGAGTAAATTTATGATCGGGTGAGTTTCGCGGGCCTAGGCGAAGTCCCCTGTATTATTATATAATTAATTAAATAATTAAAAAAGCGCGTCGCGACGCCCGCAGAATCTATGTGAACCATCAGTGATGAATGCTGCCACTGTGATTCCGCGACACGAAGTGTCCCACTGCCCTAACGTCTCTTTATTACGCAATTTCGAGGCATGACACAAACGTATTAAGTGCGTCCAGATATGAAAACGCTCCCAGAAGGTCGCCAATCCAATTTCGTAATGACCAACTAATTTCAGCCCTTCATCCGTTCACGTTTAATACACATTTAATTAGCAGTCAAGGCATATGATGTCATTAATAAAAAAATCAGAGTGCCAAATTACTCTACACATATGGATACTGATAACCGACACGTTTCTGATATAAAAAAAATGTCATGTATGAAAAAAAAACAATAGCCAGCATCCCATAGTCATAGACGAACCCCCCACCCGGTACGAAATGGACCAAAAATTATATATGCGTGCCACGATAGCCGTGCGAAGCAACCCTTATCAATTATATTACCATGGAATCCTCTTGATTGCCTTTTTTCATTAAACGGAATTACTCGACGACGTTGGCGACAATTAGGGGTGGGCTATTTTGCCAGTGGGTGGTGGAAGCGGCGGAGCGCTATGGCGGTAACGGGGTTCGCCACTTTGGTCATCCCTTCTTCGAGGGTGGTGTCGAAAGAAAATAAAAAAAAAGAATAAAGAGAGAGGAATTAAAGAGCCACCACAGTGGACAGTGGTCAAACCGCTTGCTAATGCACTCCCTCGCTCTTCCTGTCCCGTTTTCCTACCCTCCAGAGCCAACCACCCCTGTACGAACTCAGTGATACAATGAAACACTAGCGCCCGTACGGACGTATCTGCAACCTTTTATTCGGCGACCACATGGGATTCATAAAGCAGCCGTGAAATATCGTAGCAAAGTAAGTTGCGTCGTTTAGTATGATTTGAGGTAGTTTAATACGCTTTTGATAATGCATTTTACGTTGGAACAAGCGAGAGCACTAAGGGTTGAATAAAAAAAAAATAAAAAATAAAAAAAATAAACCAAATAATTTTCTCGCGTACGATTTTCCCATTGAATTCATTGATTAAAATATCAATTGACAAACACGTGTTGACAATTGTCACCGTTGCTGTCCTATGAAATCTAATAGTTACGTCGACAACCAGTCAGCATATGTAGTTACGTGAAAGGGGGTGCGGCGTTTATGGTATAATAATATAATTATAGGATTACATTGCTACGGAGCATGTGACACTATTTCCGGCTGTCTATAAATCAAGTTGCCTTATCATAAAGGGATGTTGAATGCGAAGGGCAAGAGGAGGTTAGCACAGGAGAAGAACGCTTTAAAGCCATTAGCGACATTAACTAGCGAGGTTAATGTTGGAGAAGGGAGAGGGAAGGTGACGGTGGAGGTGGAAGGACAAAGCTCCTTGAATGGACGCGTAGGAATTTCATTAGGGAAAAGAAACGACAGGGATGATCGTACTGAGTTCCCATGTGCCATACGTGCTAATGGCGTATGACGGAATACGAGCGTAGCCATAGAAAACAAATGGGACTAAAAACCGAGTTGTAGCCAGGACAGGGATAAAATATCCAATTAGCCGATTGTTTGATAACGGACTTGATTAATGTGTGTATGGTCTATCGATTACCAATTTTCAGAGGCGAGTTATTCGGCGCTTAATTGCAAGGCATATAGGTAGGGCTAATTAGGGCAATTAATTAAGAAAATCGAGGATCGACCACATACGCGAAGAATGAGCCATCGGGCCGGTTAATTATTTAGTGTTTACTTTACGAACTCACTGGCGCCAGTGTCTTGAGATGATTACGGGGATTGGTGGGTAAGGTTAGGTCGTCGAAATTATATCAAACAGGGTATAGCCTTTTAGCGGGAGTTTAGTGGGCGGTCAAGGGGGTGTGCTTTGTCACGAGTGGGTTCTACATATAGGGTGGTCGTACCTACGGCTATCGCATGTCGCTATGGATAATAGTTCGTTAGTCCCAGAGTTCAGTTTAGCTAATGAACCGACGGTGGCAAAAGATGGACGAACGTATAACGTGCTTGGGCATACGTATGTATATACTTGTAGCAAAAGGTCCACTCCTCCCGTGGTCCACCTCCCCATAGCGGGGGGTCCGACACGGAATGACAATCAAGTTTTATATTAATGTCTGTTTGGGCTGCACCCACCCATACCGGATGATCATTCATTTAATCAAACGGTAGCTCTAACGTGATTACTTATTGCACATTCGCGTTATCCTCGCACGCGTGGGACATGATTCAACAATTCCCAAATGTAATCGCGTTATGGCTTGGACTGACCGCCATGGACACGCGCATACAGACGTACAGAGGCTGGATGTGAATACGATAACAGTTGTATTTTAGCGTTCGGCGTTTACTTCCTTTCTGATTCTCTTTAACGACCCCTTTCATACCTGCACCCCTGCGGGTAGCGTTAAGGGTAGTATTTCGTAGACGGGATACATAGACAGGGTGTGGCGATGGGATGAGTTGTGAAGTAGGAGGAAAAGTCGGTATAAACAAAAAAAAGAAATAGCAAGGGTAGTTGTGATCAGCACTTAAGGGTAGAAGCGGTCAGTTCGAAGGGTAGCTAGATACATGGGGAGGGTTGAACTTTTTAATTCAGTACCATCCGGTCAGGGGACACTTCGTGACTGACCTCAGGGGGTAGTTCGCACGTACCAGAGCGTCACCAGTGCCGTATATAGGTGGCTAGCACCCCTAGGACAGTCAAAGGGCGGTTGAGGGGTGGAAGGGACCTCCGAGTATCCACTACCTCATACGTACCCGTGTGTGTCCGTGAATGGACGCAGGAACTTGTATGCCGTAAAGATCGGCGAGGAGTAATGCCGGACGTGGTTGGCGGACACGGGGGTTGGATACGAGGAGGGTTGGGATGGACGATATAGAATTTTAATATAGTGCTTTACGAGCGCGATTGTCCGCCATTTTACGGGCGTTATAGGACGGCCATTTGAATTCTTAGATCTGCATACTTCGCGGAATTGCGTGGTAGCTATGGGTGCCCATAGGAGGTACTTTTCACCCTTACCACTTGGGCTTCGTCTCTCGTCACTGATAAGGGGGGTTGCAAGGGGTTACGGTATACCAACCTATTCACTACAAACGTCACTGGCATCCCTTCACGCTGGTCATTGCCACTACCACTCCTGACGCTCCCATTACCTAACAGCACCCCTTTCCCCATTACCATAGCTGCGCGCGGACATTCAAATATCTCGGTCGCCTCTCTATATTATGGCTTAATAAAATAATAATGTACAGCCTCTCTCTCTCTCTCTCGGCACGCTCTTTACTTATATCCTATTATATACATATATATGTGCTTACGTGCGTGCTCACGTATCTGTCCTACCTATCAACTCCATAATAAAGTTCCTCAAGCGTTCAGGTTCCGTCGAGACGCGTCATACGGACCCCATTTGATTATCATAGAATTCCAGTTCTCTTTGATCCATACCGCCGACCACGTCGAGACAAAACATATTCGCTTTTATCCGATTGTCAAAGTCACTCCGCACCCACTGAAGCTTGAGACTAATACAGCAATGCCCTTAGGTATATCTATATACATCGATATACAGACACAGTCTGTGTTTTGGCGATGGGAAATAAGCCTAAAAGTAGTTCGCGGTTCCCAGCCCAATTTAGCATCCCCTAATCGCTCCTCGGAAGAGAAAGGCATCCCTTAGGCAGAGACGGTAATCGTCCGGGCGATGCGGAGAGGAAATAGCGCCGATCCTCACCGTGAGCACGATATAAGCCGTATCAGTTATAATTTACAATGTTATGGCGATTTTATGTATATCTTGCCGGTGTAGCGCGGAGCGCGGAGAAGTATTATTTAAATTAAACGGGGCTAAACTAAGCGAACGGGGCATCGAAGTGGCGTCGGCGTCGGCCGACGTTGCCTCTTTCCTAGTTCCGTATACGTATACGAGATACGTATACTACGGTGTATGGGAAGGGTAGGTCGTCGGAGGTGGTAGGTTCGCTGTGAGTGAGGGTGGCCGCGGAGGTATGCAAATTATTATCGCGGGGCGATAATTTAAATGCATATTTCGCCTCCTATATCATTTTATTATTGCCAGCCAAGTTAAGTCAGTCCGTGGCCCCGTGCCCATTTACCCTAGGCGGTGGCTACCCTCGGAGAACCCACCCCCTTCACTCTACCACCCCCCCCTGATATTACCTACCGCCACGTATTAGAACCGCTATCGAAGCGTTTTCCCGTATAATCCTTATTGTTACTGGCTGCTCCGGGATAATATCCTGTCGAGTAATGGCTGCCGAGGCGAGATTAATATTACTGAGCTAATTGTGTACTCCGGAAGGATTCGCTTCTGCGTTATATTCACTGTAAAGATTCCTGGAGACTTTATCTTCTTCTCTCTGAGGTTGCTCGGGACCTAATGTTTATGTACCTCGTATCGCAGTGTGTACTTAAGATACTGACTGTTACTTGTTCTCTGACTCTTTCACATCGATAGAACTTTCAACCCTTTTTTATTAGTACACGGTGTACGGTGGACTTGGGATAATTGTGACGTCATATTTTAGGTCGGTTGGCAAGCATGTATATAGGTTGGCACCACGTGGAACAGATAGGACTTTACAATTTAAAGGAGGGTTCAGCCTGGACATTGGAAGACTTACGCGAAACGAAGAAGGGTTCAAGCCCGGGGGTAGTATTTTAATTCCTGACCGTTATCGCGGGTAGAGGGGTTCGGGGTCAGCCGCGAAAGATACATGTAAGTTGACCCCGCCCTCGGGACCTCTCTGGACGCTTATGAATATTAATTTTACCTACCGAAAGTCTCCTGGTGCTAGCCCTTCTGTATGGACAGGAACAAATTAGATCTTGCCCCTTTCGTATATGTTTTATCGTTTATTCTCAAAGCGCAGCAGTACTTGCCAGAGTGGACTCTTTTGAGTGTAAAAATAGTTCGATGCGCCTTCGACTGTTTTGTATGAGACGCGCAGTCGGTAAGGTAGATCTCTATATGTTTTTATAAGAGTTATAGAAATCTGCTGAAATTTTCGTATTTTCGAGAAAGTTAATCTCATACCTACTCTTGCGGCTTCTATGCGAGATAGAGAGAAGGAAAGAAAGAGATGCAAAGGAGCACAGAGAGATTTCTCTCTCAGGTACACGCAGCCTCCCAGAATCCGGCCGTTTCATAACTACAGATATAACCGGGAGTTAAAACCGCAGCACGACTGTCGTATTTTAGAGGTTCTAGCAGGGTGCCGCGCTCTACTCTTGCCCTCTCACAAGAGGGATCTTATTATCAAGCTAAATCTCATCCCCGAAACAAGTAGGAACCCTCCCCGTCCACCCTCTCCCCCCTTATCCCACCCTTACCACGAATACTCGAGTGCTCGACTACATCGCAACTCCTCTAAATTTTCAGGCACTATACCTTAAGCTACACTTGCCATTGCTTTTCCTCGGTTCCACAATTTTCTCTATCTCCTACAGTTGCTCCAGTCTTTGTAGCCATCCACCCACCGCGTGGAGTTTCTATTTATTTTGTACGCCAGCTAAAACTTCACTGATAGAGGTAAACGCCGGTTTACATAAGAGCGTGGAAGTCTTAAGACAGTTTGAATATCTGGAGTTCATATTTTTGAAACTTCCTGTATCCACTATCACTAGACAACTTTACACCGGAGCATAGTACCGCTTCTTACAATAAGGGTTATATCCATGTACACCCAGGTTGTAGGTACATAAGAGTCAGGATACGCGTTCGAATAAATATGTAAGTCGAGTAAGGCTTTGACGAACTGAAAACCGCCACTGTGAAATACAAGCATAAATATGGCGACGGGTTTGAAAAATATCCCAGTAAATTGAATAGCGAGTGCGATTTGGTAGGTAGGTAGATAGATCGGTAATGGCTATATACGAATAAGGGAAGGTGGCGAATGGTGCTCGCCACTCGGCGGTTGATGGTGTTTCAGGGTTGGGTTGAGTCTGGAACGGTGGGAAGGGTAGTGAAAAGAGGGGGACTGCTAAGGGGTTGCGTGGGGTAAAATCGGCCGGAGCGTGTGTGGGTACTTAAATGTCCCACTATTTGTCGTGTGTCAAACCGGCCGTTATCATCAACACGCCACTCGTTATGCAACCACGTTTCGCAAACTCCGCAGGGAACGGAGATCTCTGGTTTTCAGTGAGGGGTGGGGTGGTAGGTCCACACCCCAAAACATTCATTCAGGTGGCTCTGGAGTGCTTTGGAAGATTTTTCAAAATATCCATCAAAAACCATCAACCATCACCCTCCGTCCCTGCACCCCTCGTGTCCCATGGTGCTCATATATATCCCATTCAGAACGTCATACCTCGCACTGCCCTTATGTCATATAATATCCAGAGAGTCATTCGCACCGAGAGAAAATATTTGTCTCGCGTTAATTTTTATCAATTTGCATAACTGGAGGGGGGTCGGGTTGTCCTGCGAATTCCTTGCGTGGAATTTCAAAGAGCTTCGCAGCGTCCTACTGGCTCCGTGATACCAGGATATGGAGGAGCAACGTCAAACATTAGCTGTAATGTTCCCGGACGGGAATGCTCCTACATCAGCCTGTATAAAGTGGCTATTTGTTACGTTATTACACGCCTTTTTGATGCATCGCGCATAGCCCACCCCATCGTCGGAGAGCTTCCACGTGTTTTCTAGTCGAAGGCTGCTCTTTTTTTTTTGGTATATTTTGATATTTTTACCATATATCTTTCTCTCTCTCTCACTCGTTCACTCTATCCCTTGCCAGTGGGGTAAGCACGTGCTCCTAATGCCGGTCGATTTAAAATACAAATTCTTGCGATCTGTATCCGAGCGCTGGGTTCTCTTTGGAATTCGTTGTGTCGCGCGAAGAAAACACATGGAAACGCGTACACGGTGGTAACGCGATGAAAAATCGCTGGGAGCGCAAAATTTCACCTCTGTGTATATTGTGTGGGAAATTTTTTATATTTCATATATATATGTGTATACCGTTATCTGTATTTATTCTTACGCGTACGTGCATTATTTTTGTATCGCCTTTTTTTTTATTAGGATATACAGGGTGAAAACACAAGTAGCTAAACTAGCAATAGGAACAATGGGAAATCGAGGGATTTCTCCAAGTCCCCTTTATACTGTGGAGCCTAGGGTTCAGTATCTTTGATTAACGAGCGCGACACTGGATATAGAGCACGGACCAATCAAACCCCTCAGATACACTCGGTCGCACCCCACTAAGAAATATCGCGATGGGTAATTTATAACCGATAGCAAAAACCGACGAGAGTCATCGGGAAACCGGCCAGAAGAGGCATCGGGTTCGAACAGTTAACCACCGTTATGAATGGCTCCTATTTATTACGTATAACGATCCCACCCCTTATACCATAGACCAACCGTACTATGCAGTATCAACTGTTTCTTTCGTTCCGTACGATACACTGGCCAGGAATTTCGCTAGCAAAAACAGAACCTTGAAGACCTTAGATAAAAAAAAAAAAAAAAAAAATTGGTGAAAAATTCAAAAATGTATTTTTCAATACGAAAAAAATAAAAGCCTTAAAAGGTGGACTGTGATGTTTCTTGGTCGAATAAAGGATGCGGCTAATATCATTTGGTCCTGAGAAGGAGTCAGCTTTGAACAGATATCTGGTATTGCCTGTTCACGGTGATACATGGGCTACGACAACGTCCCATATATTTTCTTGATCGTCGCGGAGTTGGTAGTACTGAATATATGTGTAGTAGATACGGATAAAATTGTATGGTACTCTTTTATAAGGGTGTCGTCGCTATAGGTTGGACTGGCATGGGCAATCCTAAGGAAGACCTAGGAAAGGCATCCACGGGAGTAAATTGTGAATATGATAATGTGAGCCCACAATCCGATTCGGTATTTCACTGGCGTTTTTCCGATTGCCTGCCTATTTGTTTGAGAAGCTCTAGTCTCACTGCGACAGTCTGACGAATGGGGGATATTCTCTACTTCATCCGATCACTGAGACTTAGACGTATATATACATACATGTACACGTACAGAGGGTGTGTATATGGATATTTTTACTGGCTTGCGAACGTGTCTGAGTTAAGGGTGCATTTTTCATTTTGCGGCTGTCGCGCTTCGCGATTTGTCGAAAGAAATAAGAGGTAAGAATTTCGAAGGGCGAAAAGGGATGAGCGTGTATGGTATAGATAAAGTAGGAAATTTTTGAAAAATTTTAATATTTTTTTTTGTTTCTTCTAATTTTAAGGGTGCATCGGATATTTCAGGTTTTTTTTTTAAGCATCGCTATTACATTCAGGAAGAAAGAGAGATGAGAAAAGAAAGGTCCATTAAGAGACGGAAAGTAGGTGGTAGAATGCGTCCCGGCAAGATGGCGTCATTTTCCAAGCCATAAAGATCGGATATTACGGGAATTATTCAGGATAATTTAAATTGATGTATCAATTCCTGAAGACTCGAATGGCTGAACGCTATGGAGTATATATGGTTATATATATATCTCCGTCTTCTTTTACTTCCTAAAGTACGACAGAGACAGAGGGCATCCCCAGGAAAACAAGAATATAAATTACTAACAGATACTATAATTTAAATTGCCTACCCTGGGGTTCGATATCGTATACGCCTCTAGCACTATGCTCGACGCACCTCGTAAAATTCAAATAGGCAGCCATTACTCATAACCGCGAGATCGTTACTTGAAATGCTGCCTGTTCAATTTCCTTTAAAGAAAAAGAATAATAATCAAATGACAGACCTCTAACTATCACGCAGGTTAAGATTCTCAGTCGGGATTTTTTTTTGTCACCCTGTAGAAACTTTCTTGACGGATTCACTCGCGAGTCGAGTCACACGCACCGCACAAATTAGTCACGGATTCCGAGCAAACGGAATATTTGAGGAAGTGGTGTATAGCGCCATTAAGTGCAAGGCAGGTAGGTGTATCAGGAAGCTGACACAGAAGATATAGAAGGTAGAGGTTATAGGTCGTGGGAGGATGAGGTGATAATGTATCGAATGGCTGACACCTCATACTAACAAAGTCTGGCTTGTGTCAAGTGGTATCCACTAGCAGCCATTTTGAAAGAAATAAACGCACGTGACAAGATTCCGTGCACGTATGTTGCCAAGAAATGATACCAACCATAACTATATATATATATACACACAATTGGTATAGTTTGTCGTACTATAGGTTAGGTTGCATTAATTCTGATACAACCCTTAGGAAAAGATTCTGTCATTTTGTGTAAAAGCTTTGTTAACTGTACTCAAATGTCTGAGAAGGGAGGATTCGATCAATCATTTGCGTAAAGGGTTGATTTTTCTGTGTTGAATATATCGGGCAGGTATCCAGTCCGATAGGTAAAACAGTATAGGGGTGGCGAATGGTTCAAGGCCAAATATAATTACAGGTAATAAAGCTTCGCTTTGGCTATCATTAAATTCATTAATCAGCCGGTTTCGGTCTGAGGTAGATAACGTTGAAAGTGAATGCTGGGAAAGGGTTGAAAAACATTTTTTGCCCTCCTCGCTGTAATTTAACATCGTTATTTAAAGCCTGATAATTTTCATTCGGCACGTCCATTTTGTATTGGAAATTTATTTTAGGGGCGCAAGGGATGTGCTTTGATTGGGGATGTACTGGATTTGTTTTAAGCTCCCTGTCGCAGGGTGAGCTTTAATTGATTCCCGTCGATATAGGGGTTGACCACAAGGGTGTTAGGCTGAGAAACAATAATAATATCTGACAATAGAAATAATAATCATAATACAGCAGGAATTGTTCTGGCCAGAGGTCCGGATGATCGCCCATCCCCATTATGAGCTTCGAGACAGAAACCATTAGACGGAATTCATCCCTTATAGGGAGCCAATCATAAATAAGTATAAGCACATAAGCAGGGAAAATTTCATCCCCTATCGAGAGCGGACATCATACATCATTGTTGGTAGCATACGTCCCGTATAAATACAACTGTTTTCTGAACACGTAGACCGAACCCACGGTTGGACGCAGTCGTACCACAGTTTGGGTTGGGTCTGGTCAGAGTACAGTAGAAGGAAACGATTTTCCCGTGGGCAGGAAGGGTAGCGGGATGACGTCTTTGATACTCGGGGGGATGAAATTCCAGTGACAGAATCGCGGGAGAGAAATGACAATATCGCCGATACAACCCACCCCCTCCGCACGGATGGAAGAATCCGGCATTAGGCATGATGTATGGTTCGCCTTGCAGACAGACCCGAGTAAAGCAACACGATCCACTCTAACCATCGGCAACCCCTCCTTAGGCGACCCCTCTCGAGCCACCCCCTCTGGAATTTCGTGCGCGGTATATTGATGCTGGTTATCCAGCCGTTTCGAGGATTTGCTACCCTTAAGGTGAGGCGGCTAAGTTTACGACGCGATAGTCTGTTATTTCGTGCAAGATGCGTATAGACGTTGTTTGAGTGAGAATTTGAATTTATTGTTATTGTTTCTTTTTTTGGAATTTTTGTATTCACTTGATTTTTAGAAAATTTTTTTTTAGTGTCTTCTCGATATTTAGGTAGGTCTTTCTTGTCGTTGACTGTTTTAGAGGCTTCGATTTTCCTCCACATTAGCTACCGACGTCCAGACCCTTTTCTTTCCCTTTTCCCTACCCTTCTGCTTCGCCCTTACTGATCCTGAGTTACCCTCACCCCTATAGCAATGGTTTAATTGAATTCCGATTATCCAAAGATGTTTCTCTCGACCCAGTTTCCGGTGCTCGTAAACCATGAATCAAAAACAGCCGTTTCTCTGCGGACGACGTAATTATTCAGATTTCGATTGCGCGTTCGAATATGGATGATTGATCTGGAGTTTCTTGTCAATATCGAAACGTTGGGCGACATCTGTGCAGAGCACCCTTAACGACATGCATCCCCTTGAACGATAAATCACAGTATAAAGTCAGCCGACCGCGGGAATATTAAAAATGATTTTTTTTTAATTTTATTTCCCTTCTGTCATTTTCTACAAGAGGGTTAATTTCGAAAACCGAAATTGGAAAATCGCTTTGTCTCGTACAGGTGTATCATAACGAGGCAGAAGGAACGAGCATGGCCCCACCCCTATACTCACCCCCAACCCTTTCTGGCTGAGAACAAAGCTCGAGAGAGCACGCGAAATCCCCGTCGACACGCATTTGCACCCTTAACAAAATCGCCCATAATTTTAGCCACGGGCGACGCGTTCGCGTCCTGGGGTTAAAGTCGCCAGCAGAAAAGAATTGGTATTCCGCTGGCGTCCTCCAGGGCGGCACGAGAACTAGTTGTTAAGTCGGTGCGATGTCCAAAGCCGGCAAAGAGAAAAAAAGAAGAAAGGAACAAAAAAAGATTCTACGAGCAAATGTAATCAATCCCGCTGAGCTAGCCGACTGAGAAGGGAGGAGGGGGTAGGTTCTTCCAGCTCGTTTTCGAGGGATGAAATGCTAGGTCGAGCTGTCCATAGGAATAAAGCGACACCAACTTCTACCGAGGAAAGTGCCCGGCAAAGGGAGAAAAAAAAGAAAACCAAAAAAAAAGCAAAGATCAGATCCTTTTTGTAGTCTCGGCAAAAGCCGGATAAAAACTTTTCCATGGCCGTAAGAGTTTTCTGGTAAGGGGTGCGTGGGTGGTGTTTTCTTTTTATCAAAGAGAAGTGTCGAAGTAGGACCCGTTCTAATACAGTAAGGGATGAAAAATTTTCTGAGCCGGTTGAGCGGCACTGGACCCTTTTCGGTAAGGGATGATTGTAACGTCATTGGCACACGGTCGCATCTATAAATCAAAGCTCTGGAAGGAAAGATCTAAAAACCGCAACCCCCGTCCAACCTCCCTTTGGATGGCGAGAGGAATCTAAGGTGAGGGTAGTAGAGGTAAGGGATGACGTAAAGAATGGAACGAGGTAACAATCGTCCCGTGGTTTCCTCCCCTTCGAAGAATCACCCTTCGAGTTTTCTCCTTCGGTTATTATTTTCATCTTTAATTTAAATCGTTTGATTGTCCCCAAACGCAAAGGGTTGTGCGACTGACGTGGACTGATGAGCGTAGGAATCAAACCAAAGGTTTGACTGAGGTCTCACCCTCTCTCCGAGATAGGGTAGTTACTCACCCACCACCCATCGCAAACCACCCCGTCCAACCATCCACCTTGTGGTCCCTTTGAAAGATTATTGTTGCACGGAAACGAGGGTGAAATTTCAAAATTGTAACCCGACCCTTCCAGCCCAATTTTCAGGCTGATTTGCCTTCGACCTTAGGTGCCTCATTGCGTGCCGGTTATACCAACTGACTTTTCCTCTGTGTATACCAAGGGAATCAATACTGCCAACCAAGCATACAAGAAAAAATAGTAATTTTAGAAAATAAATTTCGTCATAAATACTCGGAGAATGTAACACCCGGTATAATTTCCCAGGACGACGTAAAGTCCGTAGGATCGCCAGGACGTCATCCAGTAAAGTGCTGCATCCTGAATGGGAGATGATACGCCCACTGCTAATTGCATTATAGATCCTCGCACAGTTCTCTACGTTCTCGCACCTACCCCCTGTCTAAGGGTTGATTAAAACTTGATTCTATTATCCAAGTCGCGACTCATGCGTGTCTTCTCTGCAGGCACTTGAGAGTGCGTCTTCGGCTTCCTGTCTGCGGTACATCTCCAGATATTCTCCAAGAGCATTCCAAGGTGTTGTATATGCCAGAATATAAGGGCTGCAAGAAACAAGGGTTGGTTTTGTCGAAAAGCCGTCGAAGGTATCGAAGAGTGTTCGGGACGTTATAAGGGTTGGTGGAAGGGTAGGTGGAGGGTCCGATACCGGGAAAGGATCACCTGTTGCTCGGGAACGATGGGGTTGGGGTCGAGGGTTACAGTTCGAAGGCCATTCAGGAATTCTACTAGGGGGGGGTGGAAACAACCCTCGATCGGTTGTGTAGTGGGCAGCGAGTGGCTATATTCCTGGGAAACGCTATGGGAATCACCCTCGGCGCTGGAGAGGAAGGCACAATGGACCCGGTTTAAAGGGGAGGCTCGAAAAGCACCCTCTGGAATATCGCAGGGGCTTGACCGAGTTCGTAGCGAGGGATGGACCGCGGCCATTTTTACTTATCTCCATAGGGGTTGACAATTATTCATAGTGTCAAAAAGGTTATGCACTGGACACATGGGGATTTACTGACATGACTCTTACAAACCCCATATACGTTACCGTGCAATAATTTCACCCTCGCAAGGATACACGTCTACCACTTAATTGCAATTATAATAATCTTTTTCACTCTGTAAAAACACTACGTACAGTACAAAGAAAAAGTGCAGGAAAGAAATAAAGCACCAGACTCGGAATCACCAGCATGGTGGACTCTCTAGGGCTAAGGGATGGGATTCCTATGGGATTCGTGCGAATGAGACTGGAATGCTTTATGAGGGGTTCTGACCGGCGACTTATGGTCAGACCAATGACGTATTACCAGGAAACAGAATTACCACCCTCAATATCCACCAGGCATTTCTAGATACGCACCTAGCAGCCATAACACCTACCCTTATCTTTTTTCCCCAAACGTGAATTTTCATTGAGCAAAAAAAAAACATGGAAGCACTACCCCATTCAATGTAAATCAGTACCGACACAATGCTTGTTACCTACATACACGATGCTTTGATCCTCCATTATATCGTCATGTTGGTGAATTTTTTTTTCCCCATTAATTCCCCATACATTCCAGTACGCATCATACGTGTCAACCCCTGGGAATTTTCTATACGGGACACATATGAAAATCAAGGCAAAAGGCCAATGGGAATTCATGCGGATTGTCAGACGCACAGGTACAGTTCATACGTTCTGTTTACGCAATTTCACCCCGTTTTCACATCTATTCGTAATACATTGATTTACCATTTTATATTCCTACTAATATTTATTCCCATCACGGCTCTCAATAACTTTTATTATCAACAGGCGAATTTGATATCAAACCATAAATACCTGTTTCTTCATATAATATATACAGTGTACAATAGGTAATAGATATGGATTCCTTAATAGGTAACATATATGAATATCGACGTGACAATAGATAGATCAAATGCTATAAATAATTTAAGTAGTCATCACCCATTCAGGTTATCATTCAAGATTACAGTGCATTATCGTAATTGATAATGGAAGTCAATGAAAATTTATAGTAACCCGTTTCTGTAATAATTCTAATGATAGTCACTGTAGTTTGTATGTCAATACACGGTGAGGAGGTTTAAGGGGTGTTTACACGTGGTTTTACGCACAGGCCTGCATGGGGAATATACAAGGGAAGCCATGCAGGCTTTAGAGTATGTATACATATATATACTTTTACGCACTATACGTAACGCACACACTGTACATTGAGCCCCTTGAATGACTGAGGTGCCAGTACAGCAAGTATACCTATATACAGTACCTCTGTAGGGTTCAAAGTGCTACTTTTGCGTAACACTAATCCACCTGTTGACTATCAATACCAACCCCAATACCAATCCTAAAAAAACAGTAATTATTGGAAAGCAAGTATCAATGCCGCCTAACCTAACGATAAAATAACGCTTGGATAAAAATAACAAAAAAAAATATTTAAAAAATAATTTTTTAATTGTTTTTTTTTTTAATTCTCAATCAAATTCCAAACGGATCGGGTGAGTAAAAAAAGTGCATGGCGATAAACTGAAAAGCTAAAAGAGGTAGATTTCAGGCTAGTAGCATAGCGCAGTAGGAAAAGGTAGAAGAGTAGAAAAGAAACGAGCCCATTTTGATAATGGGAGTCTATATAGGAGGCCAACACTCTATAAAGCTCTATAGGGATTTGGTAGGCTATCGTCACCGGATTTAGCTGAAGCGGATGGTACCCCCATGGTATAAGAATCCAGCAGTTCTTTATTTTTCACCCAGGTCAATTTCCTGACACAGACTATAGACTTGCAGACCTATTGAAGCATCACAGAAGCCATAACCCCTTATGAGGAGATTGATAAATTCCTGTTACGTAATCTTTACGTAACCTGCACTTTTGAATTATATAATCGTCAAATTGGATCCCAAAAAATACATCCACGTACCTATAGGTATAGTGATATATTTATTTTTGAGATTATACAATACATCCTAACACGGACTATACATGTAAGCCTAACACCTAATGTCTCATGCTTCGTTCGTCGTAACTACTGAATGATGCAAAGGACTTGGCTCTTTTATGAAAACGAGGCAAATTTGCAGGGTTTCTAGCAGCGAAGGTTAATTGTAACGAATTCAGCGTAGCGACAGTCGCGTCGTGGGGGTGGGTGGTTGAGGGTTTAATAGGATAAGCTAATTGTGGGGTATTGGCTAAGAAGTCGCACCAAGAGAGACGAAGATAAAAGGAACGAGAGAATTCTCTCTCCCTGGCGCTTGGATCGTTAGCAGTTGGCAACCCTGCGGAATCACAATGTCCTTTCTTACACTCATCTTCAGAAGGACTCTCTATTTTCTATGCGCCATGTTACTTCGACTGCGATGACTCCGGTGCGGTTTTTCTCACTGAGTGACTGAGAGGCAGCTATGTACGATATATATATACATATATATATATATATATATATACACAATAGAACCGGGAATAACATTAAGGTATTTCCGTGAATTTTAAAAAAAAACCTAGTAAAATAAATTTACCACGTATTTATAAATAAACTTTGATTAACCAGTGTACAAGATGGCGACCGTACAATTAATCAAATTAAATGAGACTCTCCGGAGACGTAATAATAAGTAATAAGCGAATGGCCATCAGTCGAGTGTCAGGATCTTTGTTCGGTTGTCCTGAGGTTACTTCCGGTTACCATGAAGGGTCGCAATCATCCTGACCACCAACCTGGAAGGTTTAACGAGTAAAAAGGTGCGGCCCTGCTATTATTTTATTAACCGAATGATAAATTGCCCGTGGACATATAGAGACCAACCTGCCAGCTAATCCAGCAGGTACGACTGCCTTTCTATGTACACGTTCTGTCAGTTGTCAGCGAGTGTCATGGTGTCAGGATGTCGCTGTCCGGTTTGCTCAGTGTGTCCAGCAGTGGAGCCACCCACTAAACAAATGATTTCCCTGGGCATAATCGCGCATTAGCCTAAGTCACGAAGGCCGCAGGCACACCTGGCAGAAAGTAATATGCCTGACACACAGGAATTCAGTACGTAAGGATGGTCGGGTATAAAGGAAGTCAATATGAAAAACGACGAACAGACTATACCGTAGGTATTTAAATATCGACCGAAGATTGATCGACGAAGCGACGAAAATGAGAAGAAAAAGAAGAAGAAGAATAAGAGAAGAAAGTATTTCCCATCGTCGCTTTATACCGGAGGCTTAGATTAAGTCCACCAAGAAAAATCTATCCAGGCAGCCTTTCCATCCCCGTGTGGATCAGCCAGTAGGTAGCTAAGGGGTGGATGGGTGGCTGAGTAGATAGGGAGGGTTGGAGTGGCTGAAGAAAAAAAAAAAAACCTGGCAATATGGGTGTTGTCCTGGCTCGGATCTCACGAACGATATCCTGCCTTTGGCTGGATGAGACTGAAACGGGGGTTGGCTTGCTACCCTTATACTCTATATCTATATGGGGGTTTAGCTGGCCTCCAGGCTGGGTAGAGGAACTCTAACTCAATTTAGATCGAGTGGCGGACATTTGTTACCGGTCTCTCCTCTGGACCCCTAGAGCTACTTTATCCTCGGGTCTGGGCCTAACGCTTCTTCTTCTACTTCCCGCTCCCCCACTCTCTTGTGTCTAGTACTTTTTTTTTTATTTCGTATTATTTATCTGGATAAATAAGTCAAGCTGCTGCTCACTCCATTATTGATGGACTCGCGCTGTAATGGAGACTTATCGAGGAATTATTAGGATTGATTTTGCCCATCTTCACTTGGGGATGATAAGAGATAACCCACTATCGTTACGTTCGTACGGATACCTACGGTCTTCGCGGTGATAACGAGACTCGCGTTTGTCCATTACTTTCATGAAATATTTTACTGCGAGCGTCAGGATGAAGTCTTCGGTAGGACATGATAAAGTATCCGACTCCCAGATCCCCTGGAATCTTCGTAAACTGGACACGGCCGTTTTATATTAAGTCACAGTGGAAGGGTCCGTAAATGGTCAGCCATTAACACAGTAGACATAGGTAGGTTTCCTGTAATTGCCGCTGATCACAGATGTCATCAATATTTCTCAAGAACCAAGGACAGCGTAGGAGAAGAGCCTGACAGGATTCAACCTTAATACCTTTTCCTTAGAAAAATGGTGGCATTCGATATTCCCTGGATGCTGGCACGTAGTATTTCCTATGGACCAAGGTTGGGATACCCAGGAGCACCGTGTAATATAGCCACACGGTGGTCAAACAATCAGCAATAAAAGCGAACTGTTAATTTTGTTGTTCGGGGCAAACCGACAGGGGATGGGAATAGCGAATGGGGCTGATGCTCTACCAGGCTGTACTGCTTTTGATACACAGTGGCAGGGATTGGCCAATCCCAAGGCGCCTCTCACGCGGAATGGTCGGGAGCAAACAATATAGTTAGATTTTATTTATTTTCATTAGAATCCGTGATTGTCTCTCATCTCGGTTTATCGTTCCCGGTGCTGCTGGGTAACGCGCGCATTCGATTTCCGGCGCTCTACCGGAAGTCGCGATAACCTCCCGCTCTCTCATCAGCTCCAAAACCCAAAACGGTCGCTAAATAACCTGGGTCAACGAAACAAAGAGTACACTATATCCGTAGGCGACAATAGGAATTTTTTCTGCGAGACATTAAAAATTTTTCAATTTCAACATAAGGCCTCTTTTTCACGGAAGGGGTGAGACTAACAAATAGACTGTCTATTAAGGGTGCCAACTTCTGCTCTGCGTCCACCAAGGGGATGGATATTGCCAAGATAGTAAATGTCCCTTCGTTTCTTGGTCGTAGCCACTGGTGGACTCGGTCGTTTCGTCTTCGCTAACTTTTATTAGACAATAGGTTCTTTATCAAAGACTCAGGGGTGCTCTTCACCCTCGTTCTCTCGCCAGGGAAACTACGGGTCAACCGATACCATAAAAAATGCACAGAACCTTAATCGAATTAACCGTACGAATCGACTGTAAGAATGTAGCGGGTGTCCCGGAGGTAACGCGAGGAAAAAAAAATTCTGATGCAATGACAAAAACGATGACAACAATAATAATAATAACGAGCCGCAAAGCACCCTCTACGCAAAGTGAACGTTATATGCTGACTAGAGGCATATCTGCCAGAGGGGGTTAACGAGACCACGGAATGCCACCGCTCTTTATGATCAGCGTGTTACATTCTGCGGCGCCGTGTTACGTTATGGATCATCCATTCTCGAGCACCTATGTATACATATACATATACTCATATATCACGTACGTGCACATATGTATGTAAGTAAGTTTAGAAAGTCCTATGTACATATATATATATATATATGTATACATAAAGGTAGTTCTATTCAGTAACAATTAAAAAGTCTGGGTAAGGAGTGTAGGACGTTTCTCAATAGGGGAATTCCGTGAGATAGGGGATGTTAATCTTACATTGTGTCAAGGGCTTGGTGGGGGGATGAGTTTTAATAAGATTTTCAATGTCTCCAGGAGGTCATCGCGTGCTCGACCCTCTTCGGAATTGCATGTCGTCAGGCGTTTTCACGAGGCTGGCGAAATCCCTCGATTTAACGTAGCCATTATCCTCGTGGGTAATGAATGAGTGGTTCCTCCGCGAGGATGAGGATCCTGGAGGATATGTATCCTCGGCGAGGCGTGATCGTCAACAATACCCCGGTTGACAACTCGCGCGGCATTGTCCTTTCTGAAGGACTGTTTATCACGTGGACATTGTCCAGGTTTGGTGGGGGATTGTGTACATGTGGCGCCCCCTATACGCGAGGGGATGAACACTATAGAAGGTTATGGTATATATGTATGCTGATATTGCGTATAGTATACGGTAGGTGGGAATCGGGCTGGGAGGGTGCGAATTTTCAAGAGGGTGAACCAGGACACCAGAGGACTTCTAGGTTCTGGGTAACGTGCCGGTTCCGTGACACCATCGCATGAGAGTCTGGGTTACCGTAAATTACGGGGGTCGAGAATTATGGGAATATTAAAAATGAGACAGATTTTTGGACTTTTCGTGAAGAGGACGATGGCGCCATCCAAAGAAAGACAAGAGTCTGTCCATACGTACATTTGGCGCTAAGGAATGGACTGTCGTACAAGGGTTGTTGAACGAGGGAAGGGATGTAAAAAAAAGGGCGTAGTTGTTCAGGTCTCACCGATCAAAGAGACTCTCGAACAAGGTGTTCCCCAGGAGTGGGTTTTTGCCAGTAGGTAGATTCGGTGTTGGGTGCACGTGAAGAAAAAAAAAAGAAACCCTCTGAATAGTAGAGGGTGTAGTGGGGTTAAGTATGGGGACGACGGGGATGATGAGTGCGGTGAGTTGGGACCGCGGCTATACCGAAGGGAGTAAGGGCGGGTTTGATTATAGGGTTTTCGCGGTGTGGTTCGCAGGGTGTAAATGCCAAGTGAACAGTTCGGAGTGAATGGCCCTCGAGGAACTCGCGGACGGGGCCCTCGACCTTTATAATCCGAGGATAATTACTGGCAACCGCTCGGTCCGCCATACACGAGAGATTAATTGTTATTAATTATTTTCTGTGCGGGTAATTGCGTCATCGTAGAGACTTTGCCGTTTAACAATGAGAGCCAGGGTGCTCGCTCTCTTCCTTCTCTTTCTCTTTTTTTTTTTTCTCATATCCGCCCAGGACTCGGAAGTGCTCCGCTTGTTGAAAACTGCACCGGTCCTCATCAGACTGCCAGTTGCCACACATTCATCCCCTTTCCATCCCCCTTTGCCCGCTAATCTTCGTTTCTTCTCTCTTTACCATCTCGGCACTCGTTTTACCACTGCCATTCTTACCGACATCTCCCTACCCTTCGACCGACCACCCCTTGCTGCACCCGCACCCTCGTCGACGCCATGGTCGACTTCCGGTTAAATTCCTTCAATTGCAGGTGGAGCGCCCTTTTGCACAGTTTTGCACATTGTTCACCGCAGCTGGAGGAATTTCTCTGGAGAGAATTCCCTGAACGGTCTTGTAGAGAAACATCCCTTATACGAAGATCCCTTGGTCCAGTCAGGAGGATACCATCAGGAGTGATATCTCAAACAGTGCGCAAGTAGTCCCTAACTTTAGAGGGTAATAAGAATCGCTGCTAAGATCGGATGATCCAAGGAACATTTGAGGCACCATAGAGAACGCTACCCGTAATTGCAGGCATTGTATCTCCGCTAAGCTGGTCAGCTAAGGGCTGTTGTCTCCAGACGGTCCAAGTAACGGGGGGGCTATGGTTTTGTTTGCGACTGAATAGGGTGCCGTATTTCTGGTGCCTTACGTATACACGATTGCTGCAAAGCGTAGCCTCCTAAAGGGGCTCCTCGTGACGTGTTTAAGAGTGTTAGGGGTGTCATAGGGGCAAACCCCTAGAACTTGCAATTCTTACGGAGACAAGTAACGCTCCCTATACAGATGGTAAAAGAATTAAAGGACCGAAACCAACACAGATGCTATCGAAATATCCTCCAGCAAGAGAACACATGGTATACACCTATTTAACTATTGGCCAGGGAGCCCCAGGATCGTTTCTGGTCAGCTCCAGTCTTGGGTCTAGGTGGTCGCAAAATGAGAACAACCCCTCGCTGGGTGAACGGTCGTCCAGTGTGGATAGGTGGAATAACCAAGAGAGTGAAATTTGCGGTGGCGAACTAAAGAGAGTCTGAGAGAGAGTAAAAGAAGGGGGGGGGGGGAGAGGGAGAAAGAGAGAGAGGAAAAGAGAGTCTCGGTCGACGCTGTCCGCAATTAAAATAATTCCCTTTCTGCCTGCAGCCGAGCGGAAAGAACTTACCAACACCCTCGTCGTCGGTACCCTGGGGTCCCACCACACCATCGTCCACACTAGCCAACACAACCCCCCATGGCCAGTGTGTTCCAGAGAGTTCTCTCCACCCCCTCCCCACCCCACTTTGACTACCAGCCTGGTAAGCATAGCTATTTTAATTGTATCATCCGCTCGGAGGATGACCAGTACGCCCGGGACGGCCTGGAATGAATGCCAGGGTGAGTATGTGGCTGCCGTTATGCTTTACCATCTAGAATTGCAAGGGTGATTGCGAGGTCTTGCCCAAGGGCTGTAATCACAAGAGGCCCCCCTTGCATCCAAAATAGAAGAAGAAGAAGAAGAAGAGGACAGACTATGGAGGTTGGTAGGTACTGGATGTTCTCACTGTTAACTTCATAGGTTAGGTATTCAGATAACCCCCATACGAATTTCTCTAGTCCTCACCCTTGTGTCTAACACCCTTAAAATTTCCATCTCCATGAAAAGCATCCCAATAAAAAAGATTGTAAGCGACTCTACTGCTCTTTATATCCCACTAACAGTCGAAGAAACAAGCTGAAGCCACACGTGTAGACGCACTGTACCAAGTAATGGAGATCAGTAAACAAAAGGGCGATGCCTTGTTCGAGCTTAGCACGTTTCACCCTTTGGCCATTCAGAGGTATATCCACGGTCCCTTTGAAAAGGATTGCAACTTTTTCCGAGGCAATGCAGAAATGCCGACGTGCACTCAGGACGACTGTAGACTGGGACCAGCGTACCTGAAAATATAGCGAGGTTAAAGCCGAAAAGCTGCCACGAGACAAGCCACCAGGAGCAAACATAATGGGAGGCGTCTTACGCACCTCGGATGAAAGTCGGTTCACGCTACCGGAAGTGCAGGGGGGGAATTGAGATGACTGAGGATGCTGATTCGAGGACTGTAAGAGTCAGGGGAGCAAAAAACGCACGAATTTGCGCTGCACGACAAGTGAAATAATTTAATGCCCTCATCGAACTCATATGTACCAAGTGGCGTATGAGCCATCCGTATAGAACGTAGTACCAGAATGATAAAGAAGATAAAAGGGAGATTCGATGATGATGATGACACTTGATCCTGGTCCTTGATCTTGAGAGCGTAAGGCGAAGAAAGTGAGGCGACAAGGGGCTCGGGAGGATAACGAAAGGGATCGGCGGGATTCGTGCCGAGGCTCGTTACGCGCCAATTAAATGCGTGCAGATGGGCTGCCAAAGATATTAGATGCATCGGGACGCGCGGCCGAGTAAAAATAAGTAATTAGAAATACCGAGATGGATAATATACGGCGCAATTAAGGCTGAAAGAAGGCCACCTAGCTAGCTAGCTTGGCTAGCTAACGTTTTAAGTCTCCCTACCCCCTTGCGCTTACGCTATGCGCTCCTGGGTGGAGGTGGAGCCTCACCCAGATGCGGATTCATAATTAAACACGCCCTTAAAACAAAATCATTACGGCTGTGTCAGGGGCGGCTTGTGTTCGGGGGGTGGGAGTGCCGCCGGAGACGTGCCGAAGGGGTTGACGGGGGTGCCGTGAGAGGGGTTCGCGCTACTATTACCCTCTCTTGCTGTCTCGCTCTCTCCTCCTACGGCAGCAGCCTCCTACCCCCATTCTGGCAGCCCTCTCTGTACCTCTTCGTCCCTACACGTACTCCTGCATTCATGTTGGTACAAATGTGAGTCCGCTGTTCCGAGAACGGCCAACATAAACATACATCAACCACCCTTCTCTCACCTCCTAGCCACCCTTATTCTCATATCTATATGTGTATACAGATATATGTACGTCTGGTATACATATGCACGGTACATCACTCATGTACCACACTTTCAGATTACAATCCTAATTTGGCATGTGAGTGACCGGAACTTCCTTTTCATCCTGGACTTCCGGAATGATCAAGATTTAGGGCTGATGAGTCTTGAGATTAAAAGGGAGGCTTAAGTCTTGTTGGGGTAACTGGTTAGAAATTTTGAGAAGAAGGGGTCGTATGGAATACGGATACATCCAAGATGTGAATGCTTGATAGGAAGGGATGCTGATCATCAGAATAAATGATACAGCCAAAATCTTCCTTGAATAGATAATAAAAATATTATATTCAGTAAGAGTATCGATGTATGAGCAATTGTATTAATAAATATATATATACTCTGTAAAGAATGTGGGATGTTAAGTAAAACCTAAATTTTCTATTCTTCTAAGTGAGAATGGTCCATGAGCAAAGCAATGAGTAGAAGAGTACTGGTAACAGTGTGAGTAAGAAAACGAGATAAAAAGTTCAAGTAGGTTGAAGCAAGTCGTACAAAACGGCGTAGATACTGGCACCTCGAAAGGACGAGGCTCCTGTCTCCGTTCGAAGGTGTACAGGGTGAGTTTCCAGCAGGGTGGGGGTGAGTCAGTTCTACAGAAGGGGTAGGTATGGGGTTGGGCATGCGAACAGGGCATCCCGGGATTCGAACGGGAACCACCCACAGAGTCCACCGCGCCGGTCCGGCCGCCCGTCTCGTAGCGAGAGCTTCGCTATTTTCTCACGCCAACCCCTATCCTCTCATCGTTCGGGGGGTGGCTTTGCCTCTTTGGGCTACAACCCTCCCCCGTAGCCCCCCAGACCCATTCTTCGAGCTGAAACCTCACTGGCAGTTTCCCTAAAATGTCCAATCCAGAAATCAATCTCGATAAAGATTTTCGAAAAGTGAAAAATTTTCAAAATTTTGTTTAAAAAAATTTTTTTTATCTCATCTCGTCTCAAGCAATGCCAACTATAGGTATGATTTTTCTGATAACTCTGTTGTCGCGGATTATTTATCGCATGACTACTTCAGTCTGCGGAGCAAAGCGACACGGATATTGCGAGACGAAAATTGCGACAGCGTGGCGTGAAATGAAGCGTTCGCAAACGAGTCACGATCTCCTAATTAGGCGGCTAAATACCGCTGACGTTTTTTGCCGTTGCAATATTATCATATTTAGTATGCATGCTTAGGAAGCCGGCTTAAATAAGCCAGGGTATCCCCGGGCTCAGGAGCTTGCAAGCACGAGTCTAATAAGTTGCACTGTCCAAGGACTGGTGGACTGGTATAGTATTTCTCCTAGACGCCATTTACGTCCACACCGTCTGCAGGTACTTTTGACATAATATATACGTTACACCCTGAAGTCATATAAAACACCCCATGAGAAACGATGCTATCGTCAAGGACCGGTACTGCCCTGAAGGGATCGATTAATTAATCCCTCGATGATCATCAGAGAATCTGAACCCTTTCGATTCCAGCTGGCAGCATTGAAGTCTCTACGGAATAACGCGACACGTCGCGATCGAATAAAGAGCCAATAAAACAACTGTAAAAAAATTTCAAAATATTCCAAAGTAGATTAATTACGAGTCCCAACGTGGTATCACAAAGTTTCAATTGTTTATTGTAATTTTTTTTTTCGAGGATTATTTTAAGAAAAAATCCCCCAGATCATAGACTCCATGGCAGCGAGGCGAATGCTGGGTTCGAGACGTGACAATTTTGAAAAGGTTTAATTAGCGGATTGCTAGGGGTTAAGTTCTGAAGACTGGACGAGAGCGGTGTACGTAAGGGATGTTTGGAGCGCGAGGCGTTTCGTCAAGAGTGAGTCTGCGGAAGGGATGATGCTGCTGGACCGGCGGGGTCGGTTGGTTGGTTTTCTGCCGCAACGATGGCAGCGGTGGCTTTTCAGAGGTACGGGGTAAGAAAAGTTTTGGCTCGAGAAAGCGAGGTCGAGCTATGAGAGGTTCTAATTTACAGAGACGCGGGGACTTTGCGTCTGAGACCGGAGCTAACTGCTAATTTAAGGGTTAATTCCTTGGGAGACAAGTTGGCAGAGTTACGACGAAAATATTCATGGCATTATGCATACATTTAGCGCGGCGTCGCTAATAAAAATTAAAAAGTCTAATTGCAAAACGCTGGACCACGACGTCCCGTCGTCTTACGGTCGTCTCAATCAATTTATGCGCTAATGCCAAAATGATTATTGAAATATTCCCTATCGATTACTCGTCAATCAATTGCAATTGTATACGACACAACAGGGTGTCGTGTCGCAGGGTTTCAAAATTTGGTATGTGCGTGAAAAATTTATCGGCTCGAAGGCACAGTGAAAACTATACACTAGGGTGACGTAAAGATAAAATACAGGTCGTTTCAGAGGACGGGATTACATGCTAGGGGAAGGTCCTGGCGTTCATTTGTGAAAATTTTCAAGATATTGGGACGTATTGGAAAGGGATAAACTGCGACAAGATGCAGATGCGAGATATGTCTGACGCGATTGAAAATTGGGTTTGACAGGGGAAGAGAGAGAGAGGGGGGGGAGGGTTAGAGAAGCCGAAAGAGACGAGTCTGGCAGGATTTCTCAATCTCAGGCAAAGTCAAGGATATATAGAGCAGGTTAGTCGGGATGCTGGTAAGATAGAATGCTGAATGCTGAAGGGTGGAAACGACGCCAGGGGTCAGAGTGCCGAGAAGAGTGACAGACGAATTTGTACTTCTTAAGGAGCGGGACGTCGACGCTCTTGTTTCTCGTGTCGCGCGATAAATAAGAGTCCCGCGTTTCTCGACGCAGGAGTGATAATTAAATTGGGAGGCCTTCGAGCTTTCGACGGGATCCTGGCGGGGGATGAAGTTGTCAGGCATAATAAGAATTTTCTTCGGGATGTAAAAAGAGAAAGAAAAAAAGAAAAAAAATTTCTACAAGATAAAGATCTATTTTATTAACCGAGAAGAGATAGTAAGACAAGAGTGGATGGATCAGCCCTCTGCGAAAGGTGACTCTAATTTCGCGGCTGTCATCGTTAAGGCGTCCATCAATTTATAGGGGGTGGAAGGAAGGGTCGCGAAACGGACAGAGAGGATTCCGAGGCTGAGGGGGTGGGGAGGGGGGTGGTAAAAAATAAAGAAAATTTATTTGCGTAATTTGAGCGGGCGCCGAGCGTATGTTCAAAGCCTGCAATCATCCCCCGTAGCGTCGGAGCAACCCTCCCAGAAAGAGAAAGAACGTGAGACCGGCTACGACGCTACACTCAACACGGTGGAGAGTGGCAATATAGTTTCCCTAATGGCGCTTAAAAAATCTTAAAAAGACGATATTAAGAATGTGACTGCGCCGGTGGAGGAAGCGAAGGAACTCGAGAGGAGTGCCGGGAGTTTCTCTTGGGTGACTCAGGGGTAGGTAGGGGGTAGGTAGGGGGTAGGGAGGGGAGGCTTGCTACGAGTCTGGTTAATCGCCGTAAGACAACCGGAGAAATGAGCGAACAGTGCCTGGCCACCCTTACAACCCTCCTGAACACCACCCCTCCACCCCCTCCGCCATAGCACCCGGGACGCGACCGTTACCGGCACGGGGGTTAGGGTGGAATTTAAAGGAGTGTCAAGTGGCGTAAAAAACGCGAAGAAATTAAAGATGAACCTTCAGTGAAATGGGCCGTGAGCTTCCGAGGACTCTTATTCCGACCTCCCTTATTCTGGTTGATATCCACCCCTAACTCATTCCCGTCAGTCAGGACTTGATTCAAAGTAAGAGCTACCCTTCCTAATTAACACCATGAAGATACCGTGGATTCTCATATACTACTGGATCCCTTAGAGCGTATATGACATTTTGGCTGTCGCATCCCCCTATGAGATGCGAGAGAAAATGGATGCTGGTGGATGGTTTACAAGGGGGTGGAAAAAAAATATACCGTCTAAGAACGGGATCTCGTTCAATTTTAATCGCGCGTCTGATTACAGAAACGAGGGTGGTTCTCCGTTAACTTCAATCACTTAATTCTTTTCCGGCTCACCACCCCCTTGGCAGGGATGAAAAAAAAAAAGACCTTGGTAACGGCACCGGCTAGGTTAGAGACGGCGGCCTTGTCTTGAATACAAAATATCAATCAGCCTCGTATAGGGTGGGGCGTGAAAAATACTCGGTAATTACGACCTCCCTCGCAAATATATTCATTGTCTTGATTACTTTGGGGGATGAGAGACTCTGGGGATACTCGAAGCAGGAGGGGGTTGATCGGTCCGAAGGAGGTCTACTCTTTTCTCTGGGGATTTTCTTTTCAGATCTCTCGAGAGCTTTACACCTAAAACAGAAAAAGAATTGGGAAAATGAGTACAGGAAAACGGCTACTTCTGGATGGCCCAGTCCTATCTTCTTGGGTAGCCTCCCTTATCGTTCGTGTCCTATGAGAAAAGGTCGCGTGCCATCGCGAAATCCTTCCACCAGAAACCGGCATAACGAATTCTCGTGAATATTAAGGGGAAGACCTTTTTATATAACGTTCACCTCGGACTGGGTACTTGGTACCCGGTGGTAATTACGAAATTCAAATTAACTAGAAAAATAGCCCGGTCTGGCCATTTTTACACTCTTGAAAACCCTTTCTTTTTAAGGACTCGGACGTGACCTATTCTTCTTCGGAATCGTGCACTCGGCCTTGTACTCAGGACTTTAATTACCCCAACTAAACGGCTACTCAAAATACAGAGGATTTTATACAAGGGTGGATAAGACGAAGATCCCAAATTCTACGTCACTAGTAACTTGCCATTCGCAACCCTTACAACAATGTTTACGATCTTCCTAAGAATTTTTGCGAACCAGCAGTTTCCACTGTTTCACTCTAAAAAAAAAATTAAATCCCCTAAACTTTCATGAAATTCTTCCAAATTTCTTCGAACGTCATACGAACCCTATAGATACAGGTGATGAAAATATTAATTCATTATCGAAATCGATTTTTCAAATAACCGAATCCTGTCTAAAAAAAAACCCTAAGGATACAGAACCTCGGTTACTATATGCGAAATCTCACGGTTTGAAAGCTTGACAAAATAAAACAGGTAAAAGAAGTAAAACAAAGAATTCACTGACACACGCAAAGTATTCCTGGTAAATATACGACTCGAACCGATGCCAGATACGATGCCGGTTGTACCGCATTACGAGGGACATAAAAAGTTATAGTTACATTATAATAAGCCGCGTAAAGCCGATCCCGGCCGCGAGAACGGCTTTACATTTACGTCACTATAAATATAAATACGCGAAACTGGCTGGGCTGACGAGAACCACCCCCAGAAGGGAAAGAGGGGTGTATCAGGAGGGATCCATAGGTACCAACGTCAGAAAAGCCCACCCTGCATTCAGAGGGAAGTTGCGAATTTATCGTCGTGTAAATCTCAAATTCCTGATTATTGGCCCGTTAAAGGAAAACGCCAGCCGACTGGCTCTTTGGCTCGCTGGTTCACAGGGGGTTGTTACCTCGGTACTTTCTAAGGGATGATTCTTCGATTCTTTGCACAAATACATACTCAACCCCTGGAAAGCGTTTCACGGCCTGTAAAGCTCAGACGAACGTAAACTCTCTCAGCCTTGGACACGGGGATCCCCCTTGCGTCTCGTTCCTGATATCAAACAGGGTGGCGGTTTCTGGCTTCGAGAACAGGGCTGCTGCTCGCTACTTGGTTTATGCGATTCTGGTGGCGATGCCGGTGCTGGGTATGGCCGTCGCGAATTTTTATTTGTATCTATAATGCCCGGCCGTTTCGAGAGACGAAGTTGGAATAAACGGAAATTACTGGGGCCATCTTGTAATTATACGGGCTAATAGGAACGTAATTTAGTGTCTCGAACTCGAGTTAGCAGCCGCAGGAGCGGTGCGCTGCCTTCGCGGAAAATTAAAATAATAAACGGCATCGTTAGGATTCATCATCTGATTTTAATTTCCATTCCGAAATGATTGCGCATTATCTCACGGCCCGTAACCGTTTCGGAATTTACTGCTAGGGGGCACAGACAGCCACTTTTTTCCTTTTTCATCCTCCTCGTCTTAGTCTCTCTTTTTTTTTTCCTTCTTCGCATCCTGCCACCAAGGGCTAATCTGAAAATGAACTTTCTTTTCTCTCTTCGGCCTGATCTTCCTTTCAACCAAACGTCATCAGTGCCTCTGAGTCACTTTGATATCCAGCGATCGTAATGCCTCGGACTTTTATGGCTGACCTAGGGCTTATGGTGTTTCCTTAAAAAATTTCAAAGTCTCGTAAGCACGTAGACATTACACCCGTAGCGAGGAAGTTATGCAGAACTGTCATTTTGAATTTCTAATATAAATACAGAAACAAAGTTACCCATTC
>JARQSV010000638.1:472908-512101 GCA_030142285.1 Calameuta idolon
GACGAGGTGGGGGAGGGGGGGGGGGGTCGATAATTTTTTAGACTTTTTACGTAATAAAATTATATTTAATATTCTAGGTCACATTGTTAAGTGTATGTAACTAGTTACGTATATGACTCTGGTGGTTCTCATCCTAGGTACCTAGGAGTCCAATATAGGGAACTTTCGGTGTGCACGACCCTTAAGCTCCTAGCATCCTATGCCGTGTGCCACTTCCTGCTGGAGGTGGAACCGTGGAATTATTAGATATGCAACCTCCTGTACAGCAGCACCTTCTCCTCTGCCGGTGTTATTAAACTTAGTTATGAATGCCCATTAAAACTGTAAAGGAAATGCATTAGCCCACCAAGGGAACCTAGTCTGACAATGCCACCCCCTGTGGAACGAGAGCCATCCACTTCGCGGTACCGTATCCGCCGGAAGTAGACCTTCTGATTTATGAGACTTCCGATTTCATCCCTCTGTATCTTTGGATCGGGATGCTGTTGGGATAAGATCTAAGAAAAATGAGAGTATTAAATAAATAAATATATATATATATATATATATATATATGCTCGATAAGTTCCAAGTGTCGGATAACATCTTTATTGCATCTCGAGTAACCAATGAAAATCAGAGGGTTGTTTTGTCCCTCAAAGAATCTGTATATCCTTCGTGTTACAAGACTGTAAACAAGAGCAAGTAAGATAATTCCAAACGAAAATGTTATTAGCGCGAAATTGTCATCTTTAGGAGGGGTGGATCCAAAACCCTTTGAGACGCTTATAGCCTATACAAGTAATAATGGAGAAAGCACGCTGCTAGCTTCTCCGGCTTTTCAAGGCTGAGTATATGTGTATAGAGGGTGTGTATGCTATACGTATTTTAACGGGCAGCTTTGACAATGGGCGGTATTGTTGTGTCTTGAGAGATAAAGACGCCGTTCTCAGGTAGAGAAACGTAAGGCGGATGATAGTGGAGCGTTAGCGGTACGGTTAGGCGATCTCTGCGATTTCAAGTAGCTATACCCTTCATCCCCTAGAAACCACCCTTGCTAACCAAACAGCCATCGCCGTAGATCCAGAGATGCCATGGACAGTACGAAGAGTCGTGAAGAGATAACCACGAAAATTCCTCTTGCTTCCCAGCTGACGTAACGCCGACAATTTCACGAGTGAAATGCCACCCTTATCTTTGACGTTCGTTCAAAACTTAAGGGATGAATAATAACAAATTTGCTAATCCACAGCGAGTCATTACAATGCACGAGGCACGTAACCACAGTAGCACTCAGACTGGTTACAGTGTGTTAAGGGTTGCTCGGAATGGGTAAGGGGTACGTACAGGGTGACTCTACGATTTCAAGGGGTTCTTGTGTACGCTTTACTTTTTATCTTTGCGCCCGGCTAAAACGAGACTGAGGTAAAATGTATCTAACTGCCAGGGTGCGAAAATATGAATGCCGCGAGAGGCCCCGATGTCTACCACAAAAGCCATTGTCCGCCACTTACGGAATTCGCCGACCCTCGCCGGCAGCCTCTGCACCCCTACGTACTCCGGTACTGTACCTAGTAGAACCTGGCAACCCCCTTTTTTTTAACCCTTTCTTTCCGTCTCCTCCTCTACCTCGGTAACCTTCGGTCCACCGACATGTAGTAGCGGCGAACTTCCACGATGTAAAACACTTCCCGTGAATTTTATTCCACTCTCTCAAGCGGCTCCACGCGCACCCTTACAAGAGTCAGGTATAGGTATGTTCACTTACGTGAAATCCAGGTTCAAGCCCCTTTTGAGAGTAGGCACCCTGACCTCCCCCTCCCTCTCCCCCCTCCCCCGCCCCACCCTCGCTGAGAAACGTCACCATAAAATTACTTTTTAATTATCGTCCAGTGGATTTCGCTTATTACACGATATCTCAGCGAGTCTCGGGTCAGACGCGACCTCCTGGAATGTTCTATTTCGTTTCGAGTCCGTTTCCCTGTGTGACCTCTGACCCTCGAAAGAACCGGGGAATTTTTTAATTTAGATAAGACACCCTTTCGGAATACCAGTAATGAAGTTTGTCATTCCTAATCGTACGGTTACCACGCGCATAGCTAAGTCTGGTATACGCATATTATATAATCAATTTCGAATCAATCGATCCCTGATCGACAATCGATAATCGAATTTTTAACTTGGAATTTTTCAAACGTCTCTACGAACGCCAGTGATATTTTTTTCCCGACTACAGTCACGGGCGGGTAGAAGTGGATGCGTGCGAGAGTGTCGGGGAGGGGATGACGCGGAGGTGGCTGCGTATATAATGTAGGCACGAATGTAGAGAACGTACAGCATATAGGAGTAGAGGATATGGGTTTGGCAATGCGGCACGGGTTATTGAGCATCGCCGTAGCGTTGGCAGTTTTATGGATATGCGCGTCACACTTCGCACCGTTTCCATTCGCAATTTTACCACCCCCCAGCCATCCCCTATGAGTAACGGGGATGGATGGATGGATGGAAAATGCGATATTGGGCCCATTCACGCCTTTTTTTTTATTCCCCTCTTCTCGCTCACCCTCCTTTATTGCCGGCTCTCGCTGCGGCAAAGCGAGGCTCGCGCCGAAGATCATTATCGTCTATTAAATCATTTCTGTATTGTCAGGCATACATTGTTCCCGTCGACAGGGACGTTTTGCGCGAGAGAAACCAGCCTCGTTTCGTTGACGTCGAGCTGACCCAAAAGCAACGACTGTCACTAAGTTCGCTAGACACCTTTCAGGATTGCCATTAAAAATGATAAGAAATACTCCGGGGCCCAATAAATTCGCGAATTAAGGAACTTATTCCATTTGGGCAGTCAAAGGGGTGTGAATGCTTTCGCGAGAGTATTATCTCTCAGGAATAGGGGGTAGGTATGGGTAGTAGGTAGGAACGTTAAAGGCTGGTTGGAAGGTGGATAAAAGTAGCGCGCAGGGGGTCGGCGGGGTTGACTGCGAGGTGGATGCCAAAGGGGATGGCGGTAGGAGGAGGGCTGGCTGAAGGGGATGGACCGAGGGTACGTTTAGACGTTCGTTCCGCTGGTAACAAAGATAACTCTATGCAATAAAAATGATTCAAAGTTTCCCGCGGCGGATGGCGGTTCCGATGGCGGAGCGGTTGACAATGGCGCGTCTTTGTCTCCGACCTCGTACCGCCACCATAGTGCGGCGCCCCCTTGGCACACACCCTACCCCGTAGTCAGGGCACCCTGCGACACCTATCTTCCGGTTTAAAGTCCTGCAGTCACCCCGGCCGTCCCGCACCCTTTCATTCCACTCCCATGGAGATCCTACCTACCGGCAGACCGACCAACCCCTAACCACCAACCCCCCTTTGCGAACAGGACCGTTGAACCTCGCTAACTTTTAATATTTATGACTGATATTTTAGTGATTTTTCTGAGCTTGCATCCTGGGGAATTATTCAGTGTCGTGGCACACGTGCACTTTGATATTTTCCAGGAAGACATTCAATTCGAATGAGTGCGAGGAATGAGTATTCGGCTTAAAGTACAGTTGTGAACGTGACTTAATGTTACGGGTACGAACTGTCACTAGGAACGAGGAACCTGAGGTCTCTTGGATTTTATCTTGGTTCTTTACGAGATTTTACCACCGCTCCGTGCACATGCAGAGTCCGTAGATATGGGGGTGTGCAGATGGAAAAGGGTTGGTATGCGTTTACGTAACGCGGAGAAGGGTTTTGAATTTGCATTTTATTCGCAGTGTGGTCTGCAGTCCGTGGCCAGTGGGTAGTGGCAGCACTCCTCCTTCTCCCTCCTTTCCCCTCCTCCTCGGTCGCTCGGACATTTATTTTAATTAAATTACTCCGGAGCGTCGAACAACCCATTTCCTATAAATTATCCCCTTACTGCTCTTTTGCGCGCGGCCAGGCATTAATGTGCCTGCTGATCCTGCGCTGCCATTGAAATGAAATAAAAGCACGGCCCGAGAACGAACCGTTTCTGCCCATTCTCGCTACGATTCCGCCCCTCTGCTTCCCTTTCATTTACCGGCAGTAATCGTCACTCTCTTTACTCCATATTCCATATACTAGTCCTGCCATATATGTATATATGATTGTCGAGCTCAGACGCACTAGTAAGATATAACTATTGTTCGATAGTTTCGAATTGAGAGTATTTCACGAGGTTTTTAAGTCAAGAGCAAGTAAAGTAAATATATATATATATTATTAGTACACTGCTTAATGATTTGACTAATTAGAAAATAATTATTCTTAGGAATTTTTATTTTCCTATACTTACAGTGAGTGCGAGAGAGACAGACGCATTGGTATTTACGTGCGCTACAGGAGGACAGACATAGTGGTACCTGCGAATGTTAGGTAAAAATACTATTTCTCGAATCGATGTTACATTGTGAAGTTATACATTTAAAAAATTCTATAGTAACAATGCACGGTATAAAGTAACGCGAAACGTATTAAATAATCTGTATAGTTGTAAGAAACTTTTGGATCAGAGTGTACTGACAGAAACCGCGTGCTCCGGCGTTACGGACATGCGCACTGGATACGCGAGGTTATGTTTCTGTAGAGCGAAGCCAGGACGCTGTGTATACAGCAGGAGAATCATCGATAAGGACTAGCGTCGATTGGACACGGGCACAGTAAGAACAATTGTGAATAAATATTATTTCAATAAAGAATAAACAATCGATACTCACCTGATAAGACACATCCTCGCCGGCTTTTCCACGCGTGGCAGCAACGTTCAGCGTGAGAATTGCGCCTTTATCTGCACTCCAGGCGTACAGCACATCATCCCGTATTTCGATGATATTTCTCGTGTCTTTGATGTCCTTGGGTAAACTCTCCTTGAGCACTTTAAATAATTTCTTCTCGTTTAAACAAAGTGGATCTGTGCACGAACTCATCTTCACGTTTTGACGCACGCCACTGCACAACAATGAAGTTAACTGCTGTCGGTAACAGCTGATTCCAGGCTGGCCACCTCTGTGGCGTAATATAGTACTAGAATATAGTGAAGTTGGCTTCTGAACATTGACCGAGATTTTAGCATTACGTGAAATTGAATATTGATAACCGTTTGTTATAAAAATTTTTATCAATTCTTCTTAAAAAATCAAACTGATAGTAGTTATTGAAAATTAGTCGAAAATTTAAGCAAAAAATTTCCGAGTCCATTCGTCTAATCGAATTTACTCAAGGCCCCGGAGGGATTCGAACCCTCGATCTCCTGTTTACTAGACAGGCGCTTTAACCAACTAAGCCACGGCGCCTTCTTGAAAACAATGATTTTATTTCTGTTAAGAGTTATGCAATTTTATAACAATGCTAATTCTTATAATTCAACATTAGTTAATAATATCACGAGTAGATTTAAATCAAAAATATACATCGTAAATAAGATGAAAGACCTTAGAAACTGTCCGAATGTTTATACAAGATTGTGCAAACCTATCGAAGCCTGTCTTATCAGCTATCTGCAACCTCGTAAGAGTCTTATCAAAATTATCAAAAGTAGTCGCTCCCGGGTGGGCTCGAACCACCAACCTTTCGGTTAACAGCCGAACGCGCTAACCAATTGCGCCACGGAAGCTACGTGACTTTATATTCTTAAAAAACATCATATTGATTAACAATGAACAATTATTAATCAACGCGTACATAATCAAGCCATCATGTCCGAATGATTACAACATAAAGTATTCATTACCTACATAAGCTAAATGTCCCGTCAGTTGCGCAGATACCGCGCACCCATAAGCGCTTAATTACACGAGACTCTCATTAGTAAGCATCTATATGCAAGAGGCGGAGAGTCGATTGGGGGTGCCATGGGTGGTCCCTAGGTGATTTGTCCGTCAGGATGGGTCTCACAGATGTTTGATACATGCGAAACCTTTAATTAAATCTTAATTAGAGCAACTGTTAAGGATCGTTAAGTGGATGAAAATCGTCACTGCATTTTGCGGCTCACCCCCCAAACCCTACCACCCTCATTACTACACTCGTTACCTTCAATCGTCGCCAAGCAGACCGAGCGGCAGAAAAGTCACGAGAAAGGTGTGGTATAGCTTGACTGAAGGAAAAAAAAAACTTAAACCAGCCCTATACCCATCATTATTAATATACACCAAGCGTACCAACCTCGCGTATCCACATATGAAAATACCATACGCCGCAATGTATACAGTTTTTTTTTATCTAGCGAATAAATTCGAAATCGCTTCCAGCATCTATCGTGGATCCCGTTGGAAGGTCGACAAGACTTCGAGAATGCCGACATTAATGGCGTGCTTAAATTGTGTGTTTAATTACAAGCAAGAGACAGTCGCGGAGAATTTATTGGTCACTGTTTTCCAGCAGTATCCTTCCTTCCTATATCCCTTGCTACACCATCCTCCACCGTACCGTATTTTGAAACGACCTATATACACAAGTACACCCCATGTACCACAGTTCCAAATACCTGCACAGAATCATTACATACACCATGTATAGTAATTAATCATGAAAATAATAAATTTTATTGAAAAATCTAAATATGCCTATCTTATTGCTATCATTGCATGGCATATAAGCACATATACGATCAACGTTAAATCGTTCCTATAAATTAGCTGATTTTTGACAAAATCGCGAAGCTACAGTGTCAACGTGGTCTCTTCGTGTCCGCTGCAACCTGTAGATTTTCCAGGAGTAATGGCGCGCGTTCGCGATTCATCATTCGCGTTATAGAAGCGAACGCTCTCGCGTATCGGACGCCACGCCAAGTTGCAATTAGTGGGAAATAACGATAAATCCACGTCCTCGGGACGCGTGTCGCTTTGCGGCTGTCGGGACGCTTCGAAACTGCAAGCTTTAATGTAGGCGATCGTGTGCACCCCTTGTGTGCATGGGGGGCGGAGGGGGGTGTACAGGGTATATTAGAGGAATAAACGTATGCATATATATATACATATATATATTGTATATTGCTAAGACGTACATAACTGCTCCATCTAAGCATCTACGTACGCATAGTAACTGTTATCGCGATGCCTGAGAGTTTGGGAGGTTTACTTCTTATTAGGTAGAAATTTATGCCCATAAATCTAGCCCGGTTTGCGCGGAGAGGTTGAATCTTGCTCTTGGAAGTTTACATCCCCCTTCCGGTTTTACCTCCCTTCTCCTGGCGTACATAGATCCCCCCCCTCCGCCCCCCGCCGCCAAGCAAATGCCCTTTCGCATCCCCTTGTCTTGAAAGCACGGTACTTTACAAGCCGTAGATATATACCTACGTATGGATACCTGTTTCTATAGGGTCTAACGGGTGTTTCAGGTGTATGGTATGCTAGGAGTATATTAGTGGGGTTGGAGATATCGTTAATTTCTATTAATATATATATGAATTTTTGTAAGAGTCGATCTTTATTAATTTTTCGGTTGCGATTGGTACGAGTGATTTTTGTTCAGGGATGTTAAGAGCGGGAAATCGTTCAAGGGCGACTTGATTATCGTATCGAATTGTAGACACCCGTTATGGGATACATCTTGGCACTCATAGGTCATTGCGGTGCTGAAAGGGAGTAACTTATAGGAGCATTGGGAATTACCAGTTTATTATTAGGGAGATAGCATAGAGGGCCAAGATCAGGGGTTGCTGTTAATTCTCCCAACACTTGGCTCCCCGGAGAGAACACACGGCCTCAAGACTACCTTCTTGAATCTCTCTCTCTCTCTCTCTCTCTCGTTTTACTTCTCTCTATCTTGTTCTCTCCTTTCATCATCTTGAGTCGGTCTCGTTAATTAGTACTATTTAAAAGAGCCTATCTTCGTGGCTTAAGATTAGCTACAGTTCACGCAAGTAGGGTTTGCCATGGTAAAATTGACTGTGATTAAAAAAAAGAAATCAATAAAATATATTTTTATACGATTCGATAAAACCACAGCGAACTTCATTTATATCTGAGACGGATCTGATCGATTAAATTTATAAGAGGAACAGATGTGTAAATTGAATCTAACCAAGAAATGGGTAGATGGATTCGGCAGCGGTCCAGAGAATGAAAGTAGCACATGTGCGAAGACAGACGTGGCTTTGATCTATGGAGGTTGTCAGCCCTGGACCAGCAGGCTCTGTGTTGTCGATTCGTCTTCCTCGTAGACGAGCACCAGCTACCTTTCGCCAATCCTTTTCCTCAATCTTCTACAATTCAACGCTTCCGTTATAAATGAACGTTGCGGGTATCCCGGTCCACCATCGTGGTCCAGAGATTGTTCTGTTTTCTGTATCCTTTCAATTTATCTATCGGTTCCTCACGTCCGCCATGTCGTTTATTATTACGTCAATCACAATGGACCTAGTAGCCTTCTGTATATATATATATATATACACACTGCAGTACTTTGAAAAATTTTCTTGAAATTGATTTATACGTAAGTCGGTTATAAAATATCAGAGTATAACATTGCGTAAGTACTTGATACGTTAATTAGTATAGACAAAGAAAATTAGTAAAGACAAAGAAAAAAATTATTGTCAAGCAACATTCACGCGATACGTACAGCACGCATGACATCCTCGATTTACTTGATTGAGGAATGTCCCACTTGGAGTATCCATTAGGTAGCTGCGACATATTAGTTTGTCCGGTCCCTTTTTACTTTTCACCCTCTCACCGGTAGAAATGATAATAATAATCATACGAGGATGATATTATCTTTAGGTCACGTGGTTCAGTATGGGCGATTGATAAAAATATTAGTAATGCAAAACTTGTGCAATGTACTTGAAAAAGTTTTTTCGTTGGCTCGTTGTTGCGGATCTTAAAAGAAAATTGCTAATTACTCGCCCTTTCGATTTTTCGCCTTTAATGGCTAACCATGTTTTTCGTTCTTCGTGGGTTGTTTGTATGTGACGCAACCCTTATAAAAGGGAGGAACAAAGTCGAAAAGGCTAACTATGTCAATAAATCAGACGCTTTAATGAAAATGTGGTTGTATCAGTTGCAGCGGCTAGGCGAGTTTGGTCGTTGGGTCTGTTTAAATGAAATGAAATGAAAAAGGAAGAAGAGGGAGAAAAAAAGAGAAAGGAGAAAGAAACAGGGGCAGCGGATTGCTGGAAAATACCCTCGTAAAAATATCAAGATAAGCTTCGGGTGCCGTGATGTAGGGACGGAGGGGTTGGTTCGGAGTAGGTATGGTTTCTCTTGGAAAAAAAAATGGAGAAAGAAGAAAAAGAGTAAAAAGATGAAAACAGATACACGTAATTACGTAAACGCAGGGAATCCCCTCGGAAGCACGTTTTCCTGTCTCTTTCTATACCCACCCTCCTCAGCCCCCTCCGAAAAATACCATAAGCGCAACCCGCTTTGAACTATTATCTTGTCCATCAACCCCACTGTTTTTCCGTAGTGTATTATGCTACCCCATATATTAGCCCTGATACCGACCCACCCCTTCATAGAAATGACGATACGATCGGTTACAGGGGATTTCTTGATTATGCATTACATGAATTAACACATGACAGTTTCCTGTCATATCCCTTGACGATAAACATAAAAATAAATCAATTTGACAACTGTCATTCAATTATCGCAGTCAAGTATCATTTGGCTATTTTCTAGAGTCAAAAATGTACCTTTCAAAAGGCAATAACAAAATTTACCCAATCCTAACCTCAAATCGGTGCAAGACCGTGATAAAACGAGCTCACGTTACAAGGTAGAATATTTCATGGAGACGCTTGCGCCCCTATCTCAATTCCATCCCCAATGATGTATTCGCAATAAAGTAATTAGCCAGGTAGCCTAAGGGCCCAAAGGCCGTCAGAGGTGTCGGGCACAATTGATGCCAACTGATTGCCATGGCGATTTTGCAGAAGCACTCGAGGTTAATGAGATGGCGAGATAAAGTCTTTGCCTGTTAAAGTCATGCGGGTGCGTATTAAGGTGGGTACATAGGTGGGCACGTACATCCCATAGCCATTCATCCATTAACATGTATCACACCAAGATACGTACGTAAACATTCGACAAAGGCTGAACTAGCCCTTAGGATTATACAAACAATAAAATATGTATAAAAATCAGATACTTTTATCGAAATCGAAAAAAAAAAATTAAAAATAAAAAAACATTTTTAATAAAAAAACGAACAAGAGGATAGCGAGTTTCACGGCACTAAAGCGAGCGCTAAATATTCCGAAAGCGAGATAATTAATCTAATACTTTTTAATTGGGATTAGCCATTGTCGGGTAATCAGGGTAAAACAGCTCTAAAAAAGAACATGCCCACCGATACCGACCGAGATACGCCTTTTATGGTTAGTCCGTGCGCCAACCAACAGTTTCGCCGACGAGTCTGATATTATTACACCTTGACTTCACTGCTGGAGACTCCTTTAGATCCATCCAATTACGCACTAATTACGCACCCGGTATCTACTGCACTGTTAGCGATATAGCGGGTGTGCTAGTACATCAAGCGGCTACGTTTGTATGTACGCGTGGAGTCTTGTATACTATATATACGGGACGAGTGACTGATAATACTTTGACTATTTAGGAAAGGGTCCCAAAAGCGTCCCGACGCCGCTAGGCGTGGCAAACCGACGTGAAAATCAGCCAGAATAAAACATCGCATTGACATTTACATGCGGGAGGGTAAGAAGGATACTACATGCCTATATGGTGCGATAGGAGGGGATGTAGCATATGTAAGAAGCTGTATCGTGAAAAGTCAGCCCGTTAGCTACCCCTTGGCGGTATGTAAAATCCACCCTGTGAACCCCTGAGTGACAGGGAGTACCTATCTATCTATATATATATACATATATGAAATATATTCTCTAAGGGTGAGGTTTGTGTATTTTTCTAAAGGAAGGCAAATAAATATGCGAAAACGGAGTTGAAGGGATTCCGGTGTGTGCGGGCTGTATGTCTGTATATATAGAGAGGATTTTATCGTATGGGATTCTAAGTGGTAGATGCCCTGAACGGACAGACAGCCGGAAGTAGTAGAAGACGGTTTCCGATGGGCGTGCATTGTGCTGGAATCACATGCAAAACGTAGAAGAAGGAAACGCGGCATAATAGAGCTTTTCAGGAATTTTACATTCAATCGAAAAGTCAGAAGTTTTAGTACGTGCGGATATATATTCGCCAGCATCCAGAAATTCGCGTTTCCTTGCCTCCTTGTCAGGATATATCTCGCGTTTTGACTTCTCTCGTGACTCCCACAGTAGTCACATAATAGAGGGCAGATTTATGCACTATTACGCAACGCAAAAGGGCAACGAAGAAAGAGAAATTTCGGGGATAGAGAGAGATAAGAGAATAATAAAAAAAAGGTAGAAAAAGTCCCTCCAAAAAAAAAACATACATATATATACAGACAGAGATATCTCCGAACCCCTTTGGCGAAAGATTACACACGCGGCAAAGTAAATGGCCGTAATTCTTCCGCGAGACGGACGTAGCCATAACAAAATGGCGGCTGGCAGATTTCAAAGTGTCCTGTAGAAAATCGTATGGACCAATGGCTCGCTGGCAATTCTTTAAGCGTGAAATAAATAACGAGGGCTTCAACGTGGAAGGGGTAGTGAATGAGCGTGCAAGAGAGAGTGAGAGAAAAATAAAGAAAAAAAAAATCATAATAAGAGTAAAGGACCAAGAGAGACAGAGCCAGAGCACGAGAAGTAGTATGAGCGAGGGGTAAACCGGACTACTACCCCATCTCCAGTCGGACTGACGTTAACAAGAAAAAACTGATGGAACACATTTTAATGTCAACAATTAAAAATATTACACATACATTACGAGCCACCCGGTTGCCCGACTCTCTTCGTCCACCGTGTCTGGCTATACTCGGCAGTGACTACTTGCTACCTACAACCCGTGCACGCTCATCTTTCTCTGACAAGCGTACAAGCTCACGAGCGTGATATGATAATGATACCAAAAGCTCTACATTACACAGAGGGGCTGACGAGTGTCATACTATTTTTATATCACCCTATAGCACTTCGAGGGTGTGTTATCCCCTCTGCATGCCATGCGTATTCTAACTGGGTATACGAACTTATAACCCCTTCTTATTACCCCTCGTCATGTCACTTGGTCGGTGATGATGACATAGGATTTTTTTCTTTCAATGCAACGATGACCTCAAATTGTCTTGATTAATGAGTTTTCGTTGATATATTTAATATTAAAAAAAAAAATTAGGACACGTTTTCATCCCTTAGTCGTATATGGTATGTATTGGATTCGCCGTAACGTTCTTCTCCTCTGTCTGGGATTCGATGACGAATGCAGGAATGGCGTGTTCTGGTCTTCTAGGTTTTAAGAGTCAGCGTGTGCGCTGGAAGGACGATGACAAATGAGCGGAGCTGCTTGATTGAGTATTGGCATGGCTATCCTACCGTTCTCGTCGCTCTAGCCTTTCTATTATTCTTACTGCTTTCTCTTTCTCGCGCTCACCAGTGCGTCCATGGGACGGCGACCCGCGCCCATATAAATGAATCGAGTCCCCAGGGGTGTATCTTATGGGGAATACAAAGCATTAATAGATAGATACGTTTCCGTGGACAGGGATGAATTGCGTCGAGGGATACGATCGATTTATTTCATCCCTCGGTCCTTCGTTTCTCTTCTTCCATCTTGTTTTTGGTATCGCACTATCGAGATGGTATCTGATACTTTTTTTTGATAATTAAAAGAAATTGTTATAGACACGAATATACTCTTTTTTTAATACCCTCGTAACGTCTAGTACCAGCGAATTCCCTCTTGTCAGCAAAATTCCAGGGAAATGCACCCTGGGCCAAGTTAACTAACGTTTCGCAGGGTGCATGGGCCTTGCATTTGCATAACGATTGCAATTACTATTGCCCCCTTACCCGCCGTCTATAATGCAGACCGAATGATAACCGTCAATGCATCGGGGACACGAGAAAGTCCCGTTAACATTCCCGGGGTGGCAGACAGAGGGCCAGAGGGGTGGAAGGAAGTAACGAGGAAGGTTAAGGGAAGGATTGTTGAAGTGGGTTGAAAATCTCCTACTTGGCCGAGGCGTGCTTTTAACTGTTGACTGCGTCGGTAAAACAGATGGACGGTAAGAATAGGACGGCGTGCTCGCTGTTTTATCGACTGTACCCAATGACTGGGAAACCTTGCGGATTTCCCGATAGAAAGGGGTAGCTGCGAACTCGCTCGACTCACTCGTTACCTTTCTGTATAGTTAATGCTTCTCTACCACGGATATATCTATGTTTATTTCTGTTTCGTTAACCATGCCAAAGCGATACGGATTGGGTGCGATTCGTGATAAAACACTGTAGGATACATTGCCTGTCCATTCGTTTCCGTTTGCAAGGCGAACGATAGGTATCAGTGAAATGGCGTTGACAGCAGCGAAGCCAATTATCGAAATTATCGAATTAGCATCAGTTTTCCGCGAGATTATCAGGAAGGCACGAAAACAATGTATTTTCCAATAGGGGATGATATAGATGCATTTGTTATATATCCATCTTACAGCAGCGTATGCCATCATTTTATTCAATATAGTCTACTGGTGGGCGATAAGAACGCGTGGGGTAGTAATAAGCAGCGGGGGTAAGCGCTTATGGATTTTTCATAAATTGAATGAACTTTGCGCGGGACTCGGAGCCATAATTTCAAAAACACATATATTTAATTAAAGTAGCCGTGCGCCCAAGAGGGGTCGAAGGTAGGACCCAGCCTCGAGAAGGGTGGGAATGTGAGCGACTGGCCATAATCGCGATTTACCGTGTCCTCGTTAGAGCCTTCCGAGCCACGTGAAAACTTCGGTCACCAATCGCGTGTGAGCTTTGAGAAGTATTTGCCAACTGGGATAAGGGTTGTTATTCACTAAGGGTTGCTTTCCAGCTAGCCACGTATCGCTACAATGTGCATGTTCCGCGGGTGCTATCATGAGCCGCGATCAGATATCAATAGAATTTGCATAAAAATCTATACGCAATGGCTGCCAGCTCTGCGGACCACTCTGTGCTTTTTTTTTATTCCTTAAATTGCCAGCACTGTATCCTCGTGCTATGCTGCCAATTATAAAATGGCCAACACGTTCGCGATTTATCGAAATTTTTAACGAATTTTCTATCGCTCTTACTTAACACTGTTTTTTTCATAGAGCTTACCCCTTTTCAACCCTTAATATTATTTTCCACGAATCTCTACTTATCTATACGTTTCCCCGTACCCCTGTATTCTTATCATCTAGGAATAGCAACTTTCACCCCAATGTATTTAAGTAGGCTACTGCCAACAGTGTTCACGGAAGGTCGTGTGTTGTGGGTAGGCATTTAATTAGGTACCCAGAGTGAAGCCGTGTTTCCAAGTACGTGGGATTCTGCAGCTTGAGTCAACCCTGGCAGCCTGTCTTCGGCTTTCACGATTCTCCACAACCTTCTACATTTCTTCCTTGTCCCACTTTCCCTTGGCCCTTTTGCGAGTTTATGCTTACAGTAGGTATAGCCAGTCCTAGTCAGCCAAGACGTAAGGTACTGTTCTCGCGGACAACTGCCCTTCTGCTACTCGATCTTCCGCTCAGTTTCTCACTTTCATCCCTTTGCATGATGAATCTCCCGCGTGTTGGGAAACCGACGTCGCCGCAACCCCTAATCCGGCGTCGCGAGTTCGCGCGGCTCAAGACGCTGCCTAAGCAATTCTAATTAGTCGGAGCCCTGCGAAACATTTACAGAAGTTGCGTATACAAAGATTCTCTATGGTGACCAATTTCGAACGGCGATTGTTTTACTCCCTTACGGCTTTCATTTGTTCCTTTTCTACTTCGGGTACGTCTGTCCTACGGATACAGGGTGAATACGGTTTTTGTAAAAGAGAAGGAAGGCACGGTGAAAAAATACCACCCTTATTCAGAACATGTAATATTTATCGAAATACGTCTCCTTTGGACATCCATTTTCAGTTTCGATTCTTGTTGACATTCGTGAAATTGAGACACATTCAATTTTAAGGGTGAGACACCGTGTCTAGGGGGTTGATTTTTGTAAGAGTATCGGTAGGAGGGTCTAGATATATTGGTTGCTAGGGTTGCGCAAATTACACGGTTATAAGTCAGGATGCTATAAGGGAGTATTTTTTACTTATAAAAATTTTTTTTAATAATATCCCAGATGCGACCCTTAAATATAAAAATTTTTTCAAAATATTCAGAAAGTATTTTTATGCCAATCCAGATACTGTATTGTGGGTATTGTCTTCCGTCTGATATCGGTAAAGAACGCTTTTCTTAGGGGGTTGTTACGATAGGGTGGTTCAGGTATCGGAGGGCAGCTACCTTCAATACACTCGATACAAAATTCTTTTCAGACGCGCCTGAATGCCTATAGGAAATATGTGAAAGGCTGCTGGATTCCGTAGAGGCTCTGTATGCTCAGGCTTTTCTGAATGTACGGAATAGCGTTTGCAAGGCGCCTATAAGCCTCCCCGTAATGAAACATAAATTATTCAATCGAAATTAGCCCCTACCATCCCACCCATCAGCCCAACCACCCCATCGTTGCCCCGCGAGTGTTTTTGGCCAAGCTGGCTTTAAACCAAACCCTTCATTTATAACGAGAAGCAAAAGCACACCAGCTAATCTACGCATCTTCTTTCCGCGAACCGGACATACGAGTCGGCTCCTTTCCCTTGGGAATTTCGTATTATTTTTTTGCAATTCTCAACCTACCGCGTTCCCTTCCGCTTTTACGCAAACATAATCCTAACGCAAAAAAGATTTGAAAATAATTTTCAAAAATCTCTCATAACCGTCTGACTAGAAAAAATAATTTTTTTTTTCCCGCACATACGCGAGTGTCTAAGATAGGGGATGAGATGCTCTAGGGGTTGGTATAGAAACTTAAGAAGGGATAAGGACAACGGTAGACGGGGACGAGGTTCCTGGTATTCGAGAAAAAGTTGAAATTCGAGGGTTGCATTATTAATATCTACCCTATCCCAACCACCCTTCAACCACCCCCCTCTGAATTCAGTCGAACGTCTTACCTGTATATATATACAGATATAGACTGCGTGTAGCTACGTTTTTATGTGTCACCTCGAATATCTATGGCGAACGCAATATACGTCAATATTTTATAATACGACGAGGCGAATTCGAGGACTCCCAGGATTCTACTAGGATTCTCTCAGGCATTGCTGCTGGCTTCACGTTATTCGACGTGGGGATGCCAAAGGAAATTGATACGAATACGACCGGTATTATAAATATGTAGGAATCCCGATGAGAGAGCGTTATTCCCATTTTCATGTCTTATCTTTTCTCCCTTCTTTATTACATTTTCTTCTCTTTAATTCAATATCAGTCAATAATTTAACTTGCCCTTTTGATTCATCACATGAACGTCCCCCTCGCCCTTTATAGCTCCATTCCAAACAATATAATTTTCCACCATTTTGCAAAATATAGATCCCATATAATCTCCAATATCATATACATGACTTCCGGTTAATATTGTTTGAACTTTTGTATCCAAGCCAGTATCCCCTTATACAGGTAAGTAGATAGGTATGCAACTAACCAGACAGCTATACATTTCTGTGAATTCTTGGAATCCATGATTTACAAAAAAAATTCGAGTATCGCAGGGCATGCAAAACGCGTTTCGTGAATCCAATAAAATTCTGTGCCCGAATCACGCTTAGGATTCAGAATTCAGGATTCAGTGGGAAGAGGGGTATATAGGTATAGTTTAGGAAGGTTTTCTTATTGGATGGTGATAACTCAAATAGGAAGTACGAAGGGAAGAAGCCGACATATCCGTCGAGGATACTCACCCCTGTAGCATATAGGAGGATAAACACGTGCCTGATATAGCGCATATCCCTGGCACGAATATTCGAATGTTTATGATATTTATTACCCTGTCGTCTTATTCCTTTTCGAAATTCTTCAAAGGCCATTCTTCTCGACAATTTTTCTACTCCTTTTCTCTTTAGCGTCTAAGTCTATACTCTCTTCATAGAATACGAAGACGATCAAACACCATACCACCCCCTCGTCCAATTTCACCCCTTGGGATTCCTGACTGCGAGCCATTACGATTCGCGGCTCGGTGGCTTTATGCTTGCGGGACGTTTATATCCTAAGGGGGTGCGAGGGGAATTCTCGGTGCGATTTGACATTTAGCCAATAAACAAAGTAATCCTTTAACGTCGCGACGCCCGGCGTGTCAGCGATATATTAGCAGCGATCAATTCTAGAGTTATGAATAGTGACGATAGAGTCATATATAGTGAGCAGTCAGTGCAGGGGGTAGTTTATCGATCCACATCGCGTAATACTGGCAACCGAAGGATATTAATTTCTAAAAAATATTTGTTATTATCAAAAACAATAATAACAACAAAAAATTACATAATCCTTATTTTTCCACGATAACCTGCCTAATTTTCAAAACCATTAAAAAATGGCTCAACGTGAAAGGTCCACGAGTGTTCCCTAAGGCTCCCGTGAGTGATCTAAGAAGAGTGATAAAGGAAGTCTGAGATTGTTCACGGGTCAAGAAAATTCAAAAACTTTATAGTTGGCACTACTTGTTGGTTTTCAAGATGGCGTTTTAAGCTGCCACAGACATATAGATATGCAGGTAATGTATATACAGTGCTTGCATACCCATCTACTCATCTAACTCGGTATACCTACCCCCCAGCTAAACCGGCAACGTAAGAGTAAGGAACAAGGTAGAGGAGGGTAGGTGCCTTTCGAGCTTAGCGGTTTGATTACTTGTTATCGGGGTAACTCTAGCGTCGTCTGGCATCTGATAAAGGCCCTGCGAGTAATTATTAATCATAGACTGGGCAGCATAACGATCCATCCGAGTCTTATCTCGGCGGAGTGATGTATGTATGTACTAGGAGGCGGCCAGCTTGGCTTGCCACCCGTTGCAATACTTCACCAAGATAACAACTAATAATCGATAGGCCGCCATTGCTACTCTACCTACGTTGCTTCCTGCGAAAAGCTACCGAGCTAAAGCCTCGACCTATACGCCTACATATATATAATTGAACCATACGTGTATATGGCATGTCCCCAGTCTATCCCACATACGTTAATACAATGTATTTCGCATTGCATGCATAGGAAATTATATGGCATTATATTCACTTGATTAATTAGCATATTTATTTATACTTGGAATTCGATGTATCAACCGTCATTAACCTTTTAGCAACTACGATCTTATCTTAGGGCCACTTAATTTTTCGAATTTAATAAATATTTTGGTCGGTAACGTAGAGCAGCGGATGATAAAGTACCATTTCTTTTAGCTATATGAAAACTTATTGGTAGCGTTTTTAGTGAGGCAAGTACGTATTTCCCTTTGGAAATTACACGTAAGCCACGTCTTAGGCAATTTGCCAGCTTTTAGTTACGACGATTCCACGTGGGATAGTTTTATGGTTAAGATATGAAAATGCCTTGTACAGTGAAATCGATTGGGTATACAAACATGATCGGTTTTTTTTTTTAGTTTTAACGGTGTAATGGGAATTCCCGGTTGGTGTGCACGCACCTTTAGCATCCCAGCTGTCGCTGACTCGGGGTGATCGAATGATAGAGTGCGAACATAAAATGGAGAGGGTGAAGGGGGTGGCAAGGTAGTACCGGTCAGAAGGGCATAGGGAGGGTGGTGGCTGAGTGAGTGGGGTAGTGTGAGAGCCTGGCACAGGATAATGTGTTACAATCGAACGCACGCAATAACGCCTATCGCCGTTGGTCGATCGGCTATAAAATGTAAAATTTAAAACAACAATTATCTCGTGCCGTGTATCTAGACGACTCGACAACCGATCTGGTAGAACGGTCTGTGAGTCTGTCGCTTTTTATTGTTGTCTTTTCTACTCTTTTGCCCTTTCTGTCCTCCCCGCGTTCAATAATTAATATATCGACTTCCGTATTGTTGCTAGGCATTTATAAGGGAAAACAAAGGAATATCATTTCAATCACATTGTATTATCTTATTATATTATCTATAGTGTAGATAATTGCATACTGTATATTTCTTGGTGATCCTTTACACGTACGTTTACATAGTCCGAGACCTTTAAGTTTTTCTGTATTGGACTTCTCTTGGGTGAGAAAATAAATTCTGGCGATAGAACACCGAATAGGAGAAAAGATAAATTGAGAAGATAGTAGAGAAGATGACAGATAACGTCCCTGGACTCGTGGACTTCATATTCTGTTTTTTTTTTTCAAATTTTAACTGTTTGCCAGAGTTACACACAGAGTCAGGGTGGCGTGAAATTTTTTGAGAAAATATACCGATCACGGTATTTTTCTATAAGAAAATATATACGCTCTTTATTTCTATAAGAAAATATATACGCTCGGGATTTTCTTTCTTGCGTGTTCCAATGATCTGCTAGATGGGGAGTGATTTTGATTTTGTTTCGCGGGTGTACATCGCGAGAATCGTACATAGGTAGGTACAAGGATTAGGGTGGTTTTGATAAGGGGTAATTGTATTTAGGGGGTTGGTTTTCCGCATTTGAGAGTAAGAGTTTAGATTTCAACCCTCCAGCTCCAAGGGAGGAAGTAATGGCAGGTCCTAGCACTTAGCAGTCGGCACAAAGGAGCGAGTGTCTCGACCTCGTTACGTGGGCTCCCCGTTAGAATAAAGTATGATTAGGACGATAGTTATGGCGTTTTGTATTATAATTCCACGAGGGTAAAGGCACGCGTATCCACCCTCGAAGGAGCTGTTACAGTTTCCGCCAAGTTTTCGGGTACAGTCGGGTGGGGGGGACGTAGGAGGGAGGGGGGGGGGGGCGTGTTACCGGGTACTCTTGGGCTTCGCGGATTTACACTCGTTCCTTGAGATAAGGTCGTTGCGTTAAAGAAGCTCAAACAAATTTTAGAGCCATAAGGGATGATTTTCGTAAGGCAGTCGACGAGATACTTGGTTAACAACCCCTATGGTTTAGAGCAACCAACTACTTAGTGTCAAAGAGAAAAAAGGAAAAAAGGTCTGAGAACCTTACGTAGACTCCCATGAGATTCCCACAACCCCAATAAGATTAAACCCTTGGAAGACGGTCCCGAGGGTAGCGATCGAACTTTTAAGAGAAAGTAATCAATCGATCCGCAAGGGGAATGACTGGGATACAGTACAGTACTTTCAAGGGGTGTGTTTGGGCCATCCCGTGGCTACCCGTATTTGATTGTTTAATTAGTAAGATGACCCCGACGCTCTCCGGGGGGTGTCTTCGGAGGGTGGGAACACAGCTAGATGGTGACCTTAGACCTCAGGGAAGGTGAGGTCACAGAGGTAGAACGGCAGATCCAAGGAGTGTGCAGTATCTTCTTGAAAGGAGATATAGACTCCGCTTCAAGTCCAACAGCAAAGACGTGGGGGTCGGCCGGATCTCTCCTGTATAGGGGTATTAATCCCTACCCTCAATTACCCTTTGTCTTGGGCACAGCTTGGTCCACTTGTTAAGACACCGCCACTGTTTGTCTTGAAGGGGTGCGCGCCCGCCGGGCCTCCCACCCCTACGGTTGTTTCGGTGGCTGCTTTACATACATCTGCAACCGGAGACGAACTGCTACGGGAAGACTACTGATTGTTGCGGTTTCTCTTCATCATGGCCTTCACTTGGCCTATGCCGAATGCTTCCTTTTGTACAGCCAAGAAATAGTTAGTACGAACAGACCATTCTGTACGTGTACGATAAATCGTACGTGCGATATGAAAGGGTGGGTGGAGGCGTTTTTGAAAAATTTTTTTTTTGACTCTTCGACGCGAAGATAAAGGATAACGAGCAATTATGAGCTAATAGCTCGGAAGGTGTTTGAAGGGATGAAAAGTCGGGCGAAGGATGTGGGCAAGAAAGAGCGAAAGAAGAGGGGGGGGGGGATGAAAAGTCGAGAGGAAAAAGGGGGATTCGTGAAAATCCCGTGTAAACATTTGCAATGGATTTGCGAGCTATTCAAACGGTTAAATTCTCTTAAGAATTTGGTTTGTACAGGGGTGGAATGGTGGCAGCCCACCTACCTACCCTCCGCGACAAGCGAAGTGAACCTTTCCACCACCCTTCTATACATTCTACAGTATCCCTTCTTTCTTCCTATAGGATTTGGTTCTTCGAAACTCCACCCTACAGACTCCCTCACCCTTTGTGCTTCCAACAATTGATATTCTTCCCTGTGCAAAGAAACAGATTTCACCCTTCGCCGATGTCGAACAAATAATACCAAAGGAAAATCTGAGAAATTCTGAGGATATCGTGGATATCTACTACTGTTTCGCCCTTATTCTCTTACACCTCGCTGTAACCTTATCTAGGGGGTGGGGAGGGGGGTCGAGAAGAAGAGAGCTCGGCACTGCCCACCTTAAACCTACGTCGGAAGGTTTTCCCTCGAGGAAGGATTGAATAGGGATGAAACAAACGTTTGGCTCCACGTGCCGAAGACGGATTAAAGCCTGATAAAAGGTGGGATGGTGCGACAAGGGTGGCAAATGGGGGCTGCAGGAAAACCAAAGTTGGAATATGCATGGCAAAGGAATATGGCTTATTTGCGTGCCACCGAAACTTTCTGGCAGCGTTGCATGTTCCGCCATTAATAATTGCTTTACAACTGATTTTATTTTATTTTCTCCCAGCCGTCGCTGGCCCACCGTGGTCCCCACTTTCTACTTTTACACGTAGCACCTATACCTACGTAACACTCCCACCCCTCTCCCTCCCCATCTCTCCCACCCCAGGGGTTGTATGACCGGCTTCACCTTATTACCACCCCGCCATACCATATTAGCATAATTAACTCGGCCCTGATAAATCCTCCGACGCTATCGTATTTTTTCCTGGCTGACTTTTACGTGGCTAAAAGGACAACTGCACCTGACATATTTATTCGTGCCTCGCACATAGTATATATTCTTTATTACATTAAGATATTCATTGTCAGCGACACTTTCTTTTTTTTTTTTTGACAGCTCACTGATTCTCCATTGATAATTATTTTTTAGATATTACAACAATTCCAAACCGTTATCATGTTTCACACATCTTTACACGACATCTTACATACGTTTTCGATTTAATAGTAGAAAAAGTATGTATGACTCAGACGCGACGTTGACAGACGTTGACAACTGCTATACCTTACTGAATATTGTTTTACAGCTGCATTACGTAGGGGCCGACCACGTGTTCATATACTCTTAGATAATATCCTTTATATGAAACTGTTAAATGGCGTCATTAGATATCCATAAATAATCCATAACCTTGCATTAAATTTATACAGGGAACTCCATACAAAAAAAAATTCATATTATTTCCCTAATTAATTCCACCTGGAATTAATGCCCAAGGGAGCATATTACATACCTGGATATTCATTCGACATCAATTTTCAGAAAAAAAAAGTAACTTTAATTATTCGTTCGTAATTATTTGATAGACAATAAATATTCCGTAGCAAATGGATAACCTAATTAAAAAATTCATTATATGTTAGTCACGACGCAAGTGTTGAAATTTTTACCGTTAACAGTCTAATCTTTATTAATGACATTGTTATTATTATTGATTAGTATATTATTAATAAAAATAATATATGTACTAATAACACCTCAAAGTAATTAATCATTGTCTTACTTGTAACGATCCTACTGACTGTGTATTGACAGCAAGCAGGCAGTAAAGCTTATAAGGAAAGATATAGCGTTCTGGGTATATGCAGCCAGTGGTCCCGGTTTATGGGGTTTATGCGTTTGCGGTCTAACCTCAGAAATATAACTCTGCCCGCGGCGGCTCCTCAATCTTGTCGAGCAGCATCACATCGCCGACATAACTCGGAAATGTTGGCTTGCGGAGACCACCCCATGGCGGATTCATAAGCCAGCTAGATACTGGCAGAGTCAGTACCTACAGTCTGGAGCGTTGATAGCGGTAGACGATCTTATTCTCCATAGGCATGAGGCACCCTGAGAATTTCCATAGGATTCACCATACGGGTATAGGTATATATACACATATACCGATCGAGTAACAAGATAAAAATTTAAACTAATCTCAGAGGTAAGGATGATGTAGATCGAAGGGATATCTATCGACGATTTTTCAACTCTGATCTACGGATAGCGTGATCGCGTTAAAAGCAGCCTTCCCAATCAACCCTTGGTTCAGAATAGAAACAGGGAAGTTCGGTAGGGGCTGATATTGTGGGTCTCGATTACACGGAGGGATTAGAGCACGATCGGCAGGTCACGATATTCGGCAATACACCTTCCGTCCAGGCATCCAGCCCTTATTTCCGGTTTCTATAGTTCGCTCGGGGATACATGTGTTACGTGACTATAGTATACCTATGGTTATATATATATGTATATGTATATAAAAAAATAGAAGCCGATTTTTTTCCTAAGCAAATTTTGATTGTTCACTTTTTTGGGATTCATTTGTATATCTGGTAAGACAAGAGATTTTGCAGGTAACTATGTAGGTTTGTTTTAGACAGTAGATACGGATAGTTTGAATTTCAGAGTCAGACACGTGTGTGTTTATGGTATTACTATAAGGTGAGACCGTCTCGATTACCATGTAACAATCATTATTGTTGACGGGGGGTGGTTAATCTATTTGCATGGTCGATCATTGTCAAAGTAAAACTGATAATGGCTGATAGCGGGTTATCACAATATCGTGTAACGGGAGTAGTTAAATTAATTCCTGTTACCGATCGTCAGTGCTTATTGTACGCACCCTTGTTTGCTCCTACCGCTATTCGTTCATTGAATTATCATTAATTTGAAAAATAAAACTAGTCAGATTCCGTGTCTTATGTTCGACCAAGAAGATAAAGAAAAACGATATTGATTCCCTTCGTGGACGATTAAGTGTCATGGTAGATAATTGACAGGTCGGTTATTCGAATGATAATGGCAAACAGTAAGTAGGTACTAGGTAGTTTGATTACGATAGGACGTAAAGATTTTTATGAAAATTAAGTAAATGATCGATGATGATCTTTCGTGTTCGAATAAAGCAAAAGGTTGACGTTCACTTTGTGTCGTTCGATCGTAACGAGGAAGAATAAGAAAATACATGAAATAGACGAGAGAAAATTTTGACAAGTGGATTCCGATGATTGAATTGTGAATTGGTATACTTGTTATAGGAAATGACGTACTGAAGGAGTAAAAGACGCCTCGAACCTGGCACACGATGGGATTTTCCAAGATTTCGCGTGCCGGAACAATAATAGCGATACGCCGCGGAAGGTTCCTTTGCGTTTCGAGTCTCGAAAGGAATCGGGCGCCGTTTATATCCGGCTGATAATTGCGAGCCGGCCCGAGAAATTGTCGGCTGTGCGAAAAGTATTACAATAGCGCGTCACGATACAGTTATTATCGACATGAACTTCATATAACTGCCACAGTTTGTTGAGTAGAAAGAGAGAGAGTACGGGAGATGGAAGAAGATGAAGAAAAAAAAAAGAGAAAGAATTCTGGATTTAAATTGCGCCAATTTTAATTCACCTCCTTCGGTCTGTGCTACTTCGGGGTTCATCCACTTGGATCTGTGAAGATGCCAGAAAAAAATCATCATCCCTTAACCAATAGTATGGCTTAGGCTTACTTCCTAGCACGTGCTAACCTTTACGTTCGGCATCCACTATCTAATCTCGAGACTACTTTAAAATTCAATTTTAATTGTGTGGACATCTCCAGTGAAGTTGAACGGAATGGACCAGGGATGCGAGTAGGAGATTCTTATTCGCCAGTAGGTGTGTTGGTGGGACTAATAATCATAAGCCATAATCATCGAGCTAAGTGTGCCTCTAATCGAGCATTTGCGGGAGAAAATGCGAGAGTACGAAGGGGATGATAAGGCGAGGGGGTTGGAAGGGGGAAGGGGGGTACGCGTATATCTGTCTATACGGTAATACGTACAGAAGGAGAAAGGTAGAAAGGTAGTGGGAGAAAGGGTGGAAGGTATATCGTATAGAGGGGGTGTGCAGAGGGGGGGGTGGGGTGGGAGAGGGTGCTTTCAGCGTTTAAACCACGTAACAAGCGCGTTCGCAGTAAAATCGAAGCCCTCGTTTGCGAGGCGCAAAAAGCTCTTGATGGCATTTCGTATCGCCGTACGGTGGCGTCGCTCTGCGGCACAGTCGGAAAGCTCTGTCGGGGCTTAGACGGGTAAGGGGGTACCCGAAGGAGGGGAGGACGTTCGTTAGGGGGGTGAGTCAAGTTCGGTTCGGATGATGTGCTGGTGGCGGTAGATGAAGGAGGTAGGATGTGGGGTAGCTTGGATGGGAGAGTAGCCCGCCAGCACACTTTGCGATACGTCGAATGACTAATACGTTGAAACAATAGGCTGTAGTCGGGGCCGATGACGCTGGGGGTAAGTTAGGGGTAGATGCAGAGCTCACTAGGGGGATGCCAATGCACCACTTAAGCGTTTCTATATCCGTAGCTTCGACGGGGAGGACCGAGGAGGATGCTTGGGTATTTATATATATATATATATATCGGTGCTTTTATCGTTCAGAGCTTACAGCCCGGCGAGATATTAAATTATGAATTATCGGGCTTCACGTGCGAGCTTTAAGGCGGATTGGCGTCGCGACGCTTTCGGTATCTCTATGCCTCCTTGTTCGATTTCATATCGTCATTAGCTACTGTTTTTATCCTCGTTTTTATTACACGACGTTACCTTGGATCTTTATGTGGACACAGCAATTGCGCTGCACAAATTTGTACAGGATTTATGGATTTTCGTGATTTCAATATTAAGGGTGGCTTTTTTTTTCTTTCTTTCAATGGACGGTACCGTTTGTATCTATAATGTCTAAGGGTGAGAGAAGCTTTTGCATCGGACGCATCAAAGCTCAGAGTCCGGTCTGCTGTGAGACCCTTAGAGCCATGGGGGTTGCGTTATCCCGTCTAGCCCGCCGCTGATTGCTTCTCCTCCCTGCCTTAAAATTGACGTCATATTCGTTATCCTTTCAACCCTTCTTCCGCGCCAGCCACCTCCACCCACAACCCCCTACCTACAGTAGGCACTACTACCACAACCAGCAAGAGCACCGTCCTCCACCCAACCTCCACCCTTGCACCCCTTTGGAGACTGTGTTTGTACTCGTCTCTGTATTCGTGCCAGCATCTCTTTCTGCATACGTATAAGCATATAAACCCTCCTCCGCGGCCACACCCAGTTCCCGAGCGAGTAGCTACCCCTGAGCTTTACACCCCCCCACGACATTTCAACCCCCTTCCGTGACAGCTCCTACCCCTAGCGGAAGAGGAGCTTCGATCGCGACTGTCGAGGAATCTTTCTTCATATGTCTGTGTTATTATATTTTTTTTACAGAAGACTTTTTTTTTCTACCGTTACATTGGCAATGGTATACCTATTTCATACCATTGTTTCTTCGTAAATTCAATATGGTTGGTACTGCTGAAAATTTTTAATTAAAATGATTTAATTATTTTATTAACAGACGAAGGTAGTCTCTTCTTTATATGGTCAGTGCTTGATCGCCGCCATCGCTGATACAGTAGGTTTCGAGGGTGGTTAGGTGGGGACTGCCTTCGAGAACGGTAGAAAGAGGAAGAGCGGGAGACGGGGTAGTTCACCCCTTACAGCCCCAAACCACCCCCTCCCTCCTCCCTGAAAGAGCTTCTATCCCGGGAGAGCTTCCATTACTAATCCATGCAAAAACCGGAATATCTTTATCCCTCCACGTGCTGGAGACGTATTTCCGGAATAAATTCTACGACTCTCAACGGTGAAAAACTCAGGCAGATGCTCTTACTCTCTATACACGGTGTCTATACTGTATACCTTATCTACCCTCTTGATTACCCACAACCCCACTATCCTGATTAATCATTAACAATCAGACCAATCTACTCCAAAAAGGTCGACCCGATCAATATTCAATAAATTTTCTTAAAAATCAAAAATATACATTAAAATTACCATATCCACTATGCGAACCAATACAAAAATTAATTACAATTATACACCACTAATTAGTAATAATAAAAATATCTCGAAGAAATTCATAAGTCACACCCTCAAAAAGAATTCTATTCTGGAAATACGTACATCGTAGGGGCAGTGGGCAAGAGACTTGGACCAAAGGGTTTGAGGGTGAAATTCTGGGGGTGAAGAGGGTTGAGGCAGTTGGGAAGTACGAGGAGGGTTGTAGACTGCTCTCAGTGGGTAGACCAGAGGGGTATACATATATAGAAGCGAGAGGGTGGTTGGTCACGGCCTGGAAGAGGGATGCGTGAGGAAGCGCAGCCAGGGGTTAACAGAATACGAATATGAGAATTAAAGCCGTCGAAGGAATTAAAGCGTATAACGGCGGCGCATATCTGCGAGAAGCGTCTGTCCATCCCTTATTCCGTCCATGCGTCTGACTACGTCAGTACGTCCCGTCAGATTTCGGCGGCACGGCTGGCCGGATATTGAGGATTGAGAGGGCTGCGACCAACAGTCACAAGCGGTACCTACTCCACCTTTCTAGCTAAGGGATGATTTCGTAAAACTACCCTCACCCCTTTCCAAATTAAAATTCCCTTTTCTACATATTATTTCTGCTACATACTCCGTGTCCTAGAGCTACCGGGTATCCAGCTGGTATAACTTTCGTTCGTCGTAACTACCCTTACGCCAACACCTCAACCCCTATGGTCTACGAATCAGAGAGTGACAGCTCGCAACAGTCGCAGAGACGTACGTCACAGAGTCAGCAACTAGCAGTTGGCTCTGTAGTGACCGCATCTCTATATCAATCACTTGGCATCGCGGCTGGGCTGTGTGTGACCTGTGATCCCCCTTTCCCAACCCCCTCCCGCTCCCCCATCGTGCCATCCCACCCACTCAGCCCTTTCCAACTAGTCACCCTTCGTGCCTTCATCCCCCTTCGTATATCCGCCAGCCACAATCCTACTGACCCTTCCACCTCTCAATACCCCCCCCCCCCCTACCCCTCTCCTCTTCACCTTCTCGTTTCTACATGGTATGTCCGTCGGTTACGTGTATAAACCGTACGTGTGCATATGTGCCTTCTGTACCGCATCGCTAACGCTACGTTCGGATTGATAATTTACGTCCGTTAATTATGAGCGTGCGGTTTACCTGGTATTCTCGAGCGATCGTATTTGAGCATTGTAGAAACGGAAGTGAATTTCTTGAAAAAAAAAAAAAAAAAATAGAATGTTATGAAAAATGTAAAAAAGATCTGTGCAATCGTCAATAACGTGTGTCACGTATGAAAATGAGATGATTAAAAAAAATACCTAAGACTCTAACGACGTGTTTAGTAGTAGACTGTACTAAATGATTGCTGGAACAAATACTCCATGTATATGTATATATGTATCAGTTATTTTTCACCTTCCTAACAGAAGTACGTTACTTTTATATGGATAATGACGCGTGCTCATCGTCATCGTAGCAATGAAAATTGTGAAAACGTAGAGACTGAATTCCGTCCCGACGCGGTTTGACGGAAGCGCCGTCGTTCTGTCGCGGGCATAGTGTAAGTTTTGTTTGAAAAAATATACACGAGGGAAGATATAACGTTGCTTCGAGCAGACCTATGGTCCTCGTACGCCATTTGGTGGCGCTGTATATATATGCTGCATTACCGTTGCCCGTACCTGCTAGGATAGTAGCTAGTGGCAAGATCGACGTCGGTATAGAAGAGAAACGGCAGGAGTGGCGGCGGTGTGGTAGGTTGAAGTTCAAGAGGATACGCGTCGGGACGAGAGTGCGTAGAGAGTAGAGAGATACTCGAGTGGGAGGTAGGATTCTCGGGTCGGGAGTCTCATATCATTAAAATAGAGATATTGACAAAAGCCCCGTACGGTGGATGAAGCAGCCCCGGGGCGTCTCACAGATCAATGGGAATATTGAACAATTGTCTCTGGCTACGGCTGGAACGAGCGGCCAAGACAATCAGCCCTCTGCGAACAATGCGTAGCTTAATGACGCGGTCCCGTTCGCCATCGTTGAATGCATCTCGTCTCTTCTTCTCTCTCTCTCTTTCTCTCTCTCTCTCTCTATAGTACTTTGAACATATATATATATATATATATATTTGCCTTGTCTCGAAAATCATAATTAATATGAATTGTACATACGAAAGATTGATTCCGAGAAATATAAAAATTTTTTGGAAAATTTTGAATATTTTTGTAAATTCGTTTATTGCGTTTGTATGCTTTATAAATTTCGTTGATGTTATTTTAAAAATTTCTTTTTTTTTTTATTATGGGTGACTTACCGCGTTCCTTATTGCTGTGAGCAATGGTACTGCCGTTGCTGTTTTAGGGATCAATAATTTATGTAAATGTGTAGGCGGCAAGGGTGCTACCGTGTGGCGGTGAGTTAGTGTCGGGGAGAAGGGTGGTCGATGGGTACTGGAATGAGGGGGGTGAAAGATCACGACACGAAGGGGTTTTGATGTCCAACCCTTTCATCGATTGTATTTCTCGTCCTCCCTTTTATCCGCGCTCGCGCCAAAACCTGGCAACGGCCATTGACTAATGCTCGATAATGTTCTACATTTGTATACGGATATTTCGGACTGCTAAAAGGATCTCGGCTTTATGCATGAATTCTGTGTAATTTTAATGCATTGAGAATATCCAGCGTGGATACAGAGCCATTATGAATTCTCCTACCCCTATATACTGTTTGAGCCTGTGGACGCTGGTAGGATAATCTTATTTTATTGGATATTTTTCTGGGAATTTACGAGAGCGGGAATATAATCCCTTTTGATTTTTTATACCAATAAAAATGCCCAGTCCTTTTGCTTTATTCAAAAATTTTTCTCTTGTCTTGTCGACGCAAAGAATATTGCAATTTGAGAAATTTAAGAAAAAAAAAAATAAAAAATGATACGTTCGTTATTTTCGAAAAATTTAAGTGCTAGAATATATCCGTAGCGTAGGGGATGAATTTGAGGTGAGCGTAGAATGAGATATCGGTTGTTTCAACCCTCCATCTTTGCCCCTTCTATAAGCTCACAGTGGCGTCATTCCGGTCCCCTACCCTTTGAAACCCCCCTCCCCCCCTCCCCCCTCCAATAATCAATATATTCTAACATAACTCTAATGGCCACCCCATTTGAATATAGCCGAATATCAACCCCTAGAGTCTCCACGTCTCTTGCGCAGCTTCGACAATACCAATCATCTCAAATATTCCCTTCTGTCTCTACAAACACACCCCTGCATCCCATACACCCTGACAATTCTGTTTCTCTAGCTTTCCATTTTAGAATTAACCGATGCATATTTTATCAATCCTTTATGCCAGGCATATTTATATCAGTGCTTCTCTTACCTGCAGATAAAGAAAGTAATTTCGATTCTTATTAGATACCCTGCAAGGTAGCAACCCCCTGTCGAAAAAGCATTACTCTCCTGACGTACGATAGAACGCGACGCGGTACATTATCGACAGCATTAGCAACCCCGGAAAGGGTGCACGGTATTGTGAGGGGGTGCTACAGAGTATAAGGGTGCTAGTGGTTGCTTGGTTGCCTGATTCCTCTCCTCTTGCCAGTAGCATCCAAGTACTGGTACGATTGATACGGCTACACGTGTCTGTGTCGATCAAGCTTTTCATCCCTTAGAAAAGCTTCTTCCTCAAGCAAAAAGGCTGAGACAATCGTCGTACTTTATTACGGGAGTATAAGAAAGAAAGAAAGAAAAAAAATAGGGTAGAATTAAAAAAAATATATATTACAACTTTTCATACCAACATTACAAATTTATGTATGACGCAAAGTCGTAAAGATTGATAGACTTTTTTTATAATAGAAATTGGTTATTCTGTGCCTTATACGCTCGAGACACCCCGTAGATGGTTTTGCGGGTTAATAAATCAATTCCTTCGTGGTATCCCGTCAGCCGTAGGGGTTGCCTCTTCGGTTCTCCAGGTTGGTTTTTGGTTTCGAGTGCACTCGATCTGAAAATAAGGATTTACATATTCATGCAAGGATCTTGACGGTGGATTCGTAGATAGGGAAAGAGAACGGAGATGAGAAGAGCGTAGCTATTGGCTCATTGGTATACCGGGTGTGGGATAAAACCTAAAGATAGTTGGTAATGGGATTTCAGCAGTCCATTGGGAGAACTCCTGATGTATCGAGCTTTTTCTTTTTTTTTTTTATATTATTCGCTTCTCCCTTTCTATTAGATTACAAACTTTTTATTCCGAGCGTCGAAGTTCCTACGTTTCGTAATTCCTTCGTCTCTTTCTTCTGGTATTCCTTCATTCCTTCTATTGACTCTGCCAATTTCGTGGACGAATCGTTATTATTATGACTCGCGAGATGATTGGTGCGGTTATTCTATGGTAATGTAGAGAGAACTTTTTTGTTTACGTCTTTCTAATAAAGAATACCGGAAGGAAGATCCGATCGAAACTAATTTTGGAATTTTTTTACTTTTTGTTTTCAATATTTTAATTTTTTTTTTCTTTATGCATTTTTCTTAATTAGATCAGATGATCGTGTACGTGGACCGGGAGGAATTCGAGAGTCTGTCCCTTGCCGGTAGTCATCCCTTATAAAGATGTTTAATGAAATATTTAGAAATCCTTGAGTGACGTCATGCTGGAAGTTGTAACTCAAAATGACAGGAGTGGAATCGTTAGTCTTGGCACGTGCGATTTATTTAAACTTTTCTTTCATTGTTGCACTCACGATTGCCTATACGATACGGTCCTTCGTTTCCACTTTCGCGGTCCCAGCATCCCTCAACATCAGCACCCTCCGTGATTCCATCTCTTTCTCTCCCGTATCTCGCACAGAGTAGAATTCCTCTTTCGCGTTTGTGGGACGAAGCTGTAAAAAGAATGACAATTCCAGAAGTGGCAACGTCGGAACGAAAAAGAGCACGAGTAACGAATAGGGATGGGGGTTGGTATAGGATTAGGGGTTCGTATGGCAGGCGGGGTGGTTAAAAGGAGAGAGTGATTGGGAAAGAGAGGAGAAACAGGAAAAGTTGTCACATTTGTTTCCGTGCGATACGCGATAAAGGTCAACGGCAATGGGTTTCATCCCTCGTGTTACAGGCGCAGTTTTTTTAAAAGCGTTTTTCACTCTTGGCATTTCGAAGTATATTCGGATTATTTGATACACCCTGTATGTACGCGTACGTATCGGCAGTGTAGGAGCGATTTCCACTCTTTCCAATCTTTTGTAAACCACCCTAAAATCCTAAAGAAGCATGATATTTATTGGATGGATTTAAAGCGAATAAAGTTGCCGTTTTTAAGGGTAGTTATAGTATCAAAATATTTTATTCCATTCGTACCAACCCCTGAGGTATTGTTAAATTAAAAATACTCATTGATACGTATATTTTTGAATTTCATTTCGACAGGAGCAACCTTCGTTCCTCCCTCTACCACCCACCCCTACAAAAGGGGGATGAAAATTCTCGTGGTAAAATCGTTCAATGAATTTCGAGCAGTGGAGCCACTCGAGAATCGAAAGAGTCTCGAAGGTTCGAGTACTTTTGTGAAATCCAACGCAAAAGGGTTGAAGGGTGAGTAGCAGAGGAAGAAGGTGAAACAGGAGTGGAATAGTGGAGTAAAAGGGGTTGCAGAATGGACCGTTGAAAGAATAGGGAGGGGGCGGACGGGGGGTGGTGTCGTTTGTCTTGAGTATTTCAAAACTCTGAAAAGAGAGAGAAAGGGAGGTCGAACAGAAGAATGAGGAATCGAGAAGAAAAAGAAAAGGGGTTGATTCGGTCCGATCAAAGGGTAGAACCGGTAACAGGGATAAATAAGGGTATAAGGAGTAAAAAGAGAAATCCCCTAAGCCGACTCCGTTAAAGTATTCCATGTCCTGTGTATACCTCGTTCACCAGGAGTCTTACCCCCTAACCCGTGAAATTTCCCCCGTGGGCAAAAATCATCCCCAGAAATTCCCCAATGCGCTCGAGGGGCCTTCACTACGGTTTCCAACCCCTTCATCGTGTCGCGTCGAACTTCCTAGCAATCGAAGATGGAATGCTAAACAGCTGAAGGGTTGAACAGTGTCGCTGGCTCGTTGAACCCCCGGACGATCCTTACGACGCCGACGCCGACGCCGACGGCCGGGACTCGTTCGCAGGCGCTGCGCGCATTTAGATAAGTTAAACTATAAATTAAACGGATCACTGGTAGCTACTCGAGGAAATGTTGTCAGGGTCTGAATATGTATGATTTATACAGGGAACCTGGCTTTCTGATATAAGTCCTACACCTATAGTGACTCGCAGTCACTGAGGTTCAAAGGTTAAGATATATAGAGATATAGAACGTTATTATTTTATTATAATATTTTCATTATGAGTTTTCGTAGGTTTCGGCGTGATATAAATAACGTGCAAGAGTAATTTTTGATTTTTATTTCCTTTCGAATAATTTGAATATTTTTAATTTTGACTTTGTGATTTTGCAAATCGAATCCTTTGGGCTTTAGACTTTTGTGGACAAGAGATACGCAGCTCGATGCAGGAAGCAAAGACACGCGAGTTGATTTAGGATTTGGAACCGCAATTGAGCGAGCGGAATACCCGAACGGAATACTAATCAAAGATACACAAATTCCAAGGCTAATACTTCAAATCCCCTTTAGCCAGGATCCCAAAATTAAATTATTGGATTAGATGCCACCGTCGCCAACCCTTCTGTTCTCTTGCAGAATTCACTCCGATATCTCGTACAGCCCGAAAGGGATAGCTTTGTTTTCCTATGTCTTTAACTTTTCGAAATTTAACTATATCGCAAGTCAGACTCATCCTCCCCCAAACACATTTCTACTCGCAAGTAACATACACGTTATAATTTCAAAAAACGAAAAAAAAAAAAAAAAACTTCAAAGAAATTCCATAAACAGAATTTAGTTCCTACGTTGCTCAACGTTTAAAAAAGTTTTAAAGGATCCCAAAAGGGACACAGAGAGGGGTTGACGTTTGTGAAACAAAAGATATCTGTCGTTTCCTCGGATGGATGATCGCGTATTGCCAAGGGGGTGGTTTTCCGTTTTTTTTTTGTTTCCTCCGCAAGAAAAGGAACTGGCTGTAGAGGCAAGACTATATTTTCATATCAATGATTTTACGACCGCATCTCGCGTACCCAGGGGGTGGTTTTGGTGTTCTACCAGGGGGTTCTAAGGGAAATCTATATTTTATTGCGCGTGAAATTTTTGCTATTTATTCGCGTATAAGAATTTAAATGTTTCCAAAATACGAGTTTGGTTCAACCCCTGCGTTCTCCGTTTCATCCCTCTAGGGTAAGGATGCCTCGTGCACCCCAGCCCCCCGCCCCCCCCCCCCCCCCCCCAGCCTTTCGTAATCCTTACATGATTTAGGTCCGCGGGGGTGGTTTGCTAGTGGCACGGAGGCAAAGGGTGGGTCGGACAAAGCGGCGCGTAGATTAAGTTCGATTCTCCGGCATATTCTTGGCGGAGCTCCGACGCCCGTAAAAATATGATCGCGGTATTTTAAAATAACGACGCCATTAGCGAAACTCGTACAAGATGAATGAAGTAATGCCTCATTTTCGTACGGAGGCCCCCACAGCCATGGCCGTCCGCTTAAAAGGGAAATTTGTTTTTGATATTGGGTAGGTAGACATCCACGTGGTTTAGACGCGCCCTTTCCATTACCCATAGGGCCACCTAACCAACCTTCCTTTCTTTTTTTTTTTCCTTAAACGGGCTAGTTAGATGCGCTACTGAATTTTTATTTAAAAATTTTACGCCCTTTTTAAACAACCCTCCGTTTCGCTAACTTAAGGGTCTTTGTAAAAAAAAAAAAAAAAAATCCAGAAAAACAACGCTTTAATCTCGCAGGATGAAAGGTCAGAATTAGTATTGTCATTATGAAATTTGTCCTAGGTACTCTAACGCTTTTTCGCAAAGCTTTTCTCAACTTTTCCTAACCTTCCCGATGCTCCACCCTGAAGCCACCCCTGAGAAATCCTCTTTTCTCGAGTAAACTTGGAGAACCGGTTTACGCGGCCGACCCAGTCTTTTTGAAGAAACAGTGGAGAGCCACCCCCCCCCCCCCCCTCAAGCAGGAGCGAGTAATATCTCTGTAGGTGGTTGAGAGCGGTTGGGGGGGTTGAATGTGGGTCAACGGTGGCGGCAATTGTGATGGCGGCACCCTACCAGAGATGGCGCCACAGTGTCGATATATACTACGGGGTATATAATTCAACCATCCGTGATTCCAATAACCCACCCTCGTTGCTGACACGCGGCCCATGCACCCCCGTATCAACTACCTCTTGGCTATAAAGTTCCAGTTTACAGGGCGAAATGGACTGGAAAGGAGAAAAAAAAAGCCGAGAGAATGAGTTAGAAATACTGAAAAATATTCCTACAGATACAGTGATAGAAACTAAAAGGATTGAAGGGTGGAAAAAAAATTTTTTAAAAATAATAACAGCAGCTGAATCGTTCCGGCAGGATGAACTCTAATTGGAATATGGATCCGTTTCACTTAGTTTTTGATATCATCTTTAATAAATAATATCACGTTTCATTTATTTTTATAAAGGATGTACGTTTAAAAGGAATTCATTATATTACTCGACTCGCACTATATGCATGTATACACAGGAGAAATTCAATAGCACGAAAAGTTTTATAGCTTTATAAAATACAAGGATTACCTGAAAGGGAAAAAATTCGTGTTTCCACAATATCCATGGAGTATTTCGAGAGATGGCCGTTCGGAGAGCCATGAGAAATGGTCGGCATTATGTTTGGGATGGCAGGCAATGACGGAAGTTGATTCGCCAGGATGCCGGGGGACTTGGCTGGCCTTTGGAGTTGTGATCTATGCCGGGTATATTCCGAGTCGGAGCTCTTCCCACGGGATTTCGCCTGACGTATGTGGCTACCTGACGAGAGAAAACAATCTTCGGTAATATATATCGCTCTTACCTGTGAACTCGGTCGTCTGGAATTGCGATACGAATTGAAATTGCCTTGGCTGACTGTTACTGGTGATATCTACTGCGAGATATAGGTATTAACATTGCGCGTTTGCATTCACTATATATACAGATATGTACGAAAGAGGTATGAATCCTGGTATGCGGAGGATTTTTCCAATGGGGAAAAAAAAAAAACGTGGGAATGGAAATTTTCATGGGACGATCAAACTTTGGTAGGCAAGAGGAATGAGAAAAAAGGAGAATAAAAAATCCATGAAGAGCACGCACGCTCTTACCGCCCCTTGCCAGTGGTAGTTATCGAGTTAGAGGGTTGAAAGACGATATTTACATAGCACCGTCACCCACGCTATCCTACCGATTCCCTCCCTTTGCAAATCAAACCAACTCACCCCTTCTACACCGTACGGTCGCGAAGAAGAGATAGAGCATAGCGTAACAATAATTACAGGGGCGAATCAAGTCGTTCGTTACCCCGTAATTATTGTTTAAAAATTTGTTTGTCGATGAAAAAGAAAAGTAGATGGATGAAATCAAGAAATTCCTTGTCGTCAATAAGTACTTATTGGTGCCAGTGGTGGCTTCGCTGTGACCAGTTTACCAGGGGTGGATCGAGCCACCCTGTTGTTTTCCACATCTGTCTTCGGGTAAACGCGTGCGGTTTAGCCAATTCGCCCCTTGACCGAGAAAAATGGCTATCGGCCCTGGGAATACGTTTACGAGCGTTCCGGGGCCGGGTAATTCTATTACCAAAGGATTTTTTTTTTTCGCTTTATACCATATCGAACGAGCATTTCTGCTTCTTCTTTTATTTTCCCTCTCTCCATCCATCCTCTCGTTCTTTTTTATCGTGAATCCTCTATGCGCTCAAGCACGCTCGTACGTCTCCCTTAATAGGGCAGGTTTGTCCTCCCGTATACCGTAGGGATTGGCAGTACCATTGGGAACTTTACTGATTTTTCACGTGGGTCCGTTTATTCCTGTTCCGTCATTCCATAATATTTCTCCTTTTTCCTTTTTCATCCATTTCGCGAAATTTACTCGCGAAATCAATTCGACTGTTTTGTTCCCCACGAAGCGATATCAATCTTTTCCTTACCAGACTGTATACATACAGCAGAGGAATCCCTCTCGGCTACCCTTAACTTTTTCTTCAACCCGAGTACCAGGCCTGTTTCGACCACGTAAGCCACTCGATATCAGACCATTTGCATATTCTTTATGAAAATTCTATAGTTTATGGGGACATTTGTATGTATTATCGTATTAGCATATTCCAAAAGACGGCAATCTCAATATTGGATAGGATGTGCTCGGTTATATCGTTTGTTTACTGCCACTTGGTAGGAGCGACAGACCTTGTCGCCGTTTTCTTGATAAGCATATAAACCTCGATACTTGAGCGAAAATTTGATATTTTCAATCTTGACTTGAAGAATTACCAACTGTAACTATCTGCGTAGGTAAGGGTACGTAAGAAAGGGGTAGGTTCCCGGATGCTCTGAAAATTGTTACGCGAAATTATCTAAGAGGCTATCGACAATTCGTTAAAAGAGGGATGCCTTTTGGTTTCCAAGGCTAGTCCAACCCTTAACGTGCTGTTTTATTTGCACGAGCAATCCTTCCACCAACCAGCATCGCACCACCACCACCTTTTGAAATCAGCAATCGCCTCTTACGATACCACATGTGAAGGTTCCTCCTGTATGTTGCTAAGCAACCCCTGTACCGAAAGGGAGTCTTCTTGCAGGAATAATACGTGGGCGACGGGGTTTTAGCCGCTTTACTCATTTAGTCTGATCGTACCACGTCGATCTGGGAAACGGAAACATTGACAGAGAGATCAGTTGAAATATTATTAAATACACTTTTTTTTTCACCCTTACACGTGCCTTCCTGAATTATCCATAAAAATCAAATTTTATTGAGACGCCAATCGAATGCCCTTCCGAGTGCGTCACGACGTCGACAAATCAGATTGGACGCATTCCACTGTAACTGATAAAGGGATGAAATCACCAACAAGATAAGAAGAGGATTGTAAGCAAGCCCCGAGGAATTCGTATAACCACTTGGTTCGTGGCGTTATCTAAAATATAAGTGGCACGACTCGTAAAGAATCGTCGTGGAGTCGTGTCCTGGTTCGAGAACTGGTACCGGAGCGGGCCCACGCCACATCGGAAATATGTCAGCGACGCCCATAAAATCGGCGGGTGGCCTCGTGTACGTACACATTCACGAAAAATATAAAATTGTTTGCTATTTTCATTTGGAATCCCATCGTGCGCCACGAAATCGATTCGCCCTCGCATACTCATGGGGCCGTCGTCAGCCTGTATCGTACCGACTAAACGAGAGGTGGTTGTTCTATTTTTTAAGACGTGAAAAAAAAAATAACGCACATGGTGAAAAGTAAAGATACTAATTAAACTAGTATCTTCCGACCGCAGTAACAGTTTAGAAGCCGCGTCGAAATAGCAGCCCTTAAGAATTGCAAGAGACGACAAATCTCCAATTAAACGAAGAGGAACGTTTTAGAAAATTTAACTCATCTGTATATCTGTCCTTCTCTCGCACCCGTGGATCCCCATAAGTCCGTCTCTCTCGCACTCACGGCAGGTATATGAAATTTCAAAAAATACACCCATAGGCCCTTCTGATTCAACGACAGTGGTTAACCGATAAGACATCCTCGATTATCGATATCAACAAAGTAATCGTATCGATGACAATCGATCGATTAACTATCATCATAACAGTAACAAATGGACAAAACTGGATACCGAATGTATCGCAAAAGTAATTTTCATACACATACATCGGCATAAGTCAGTGCCAGAATTTCGGTTCTAATCAAGCTAGTGGTTCTAATACTAAGAGGCATTTAATCTCGACAACTTGCTAACGACCTGACCAACACACTGCTATACGTTGCGCCGATAAGGAACGAGCTCGCGCAAGAAGCATCCTCCGATACCAGGCCAGACGTCCGATACTCCAACCCCTAAGTTCGAAGGGTGTTTACGAACACTATCAAAAGTATCCATCCCACGCTAGTAGCAATGCCAAGTATTAACCCCTCCGCCTATCCACCTCCCCTCTCCCTCCCACCTCGTAGCAATGTCGCATCAGATACATATAGCAAAGAGACTCTCTCTGTTTCGTATAAAGAGGGGGGGGGGGGGGTGTTGCGCGGGTGCCTT
>JARQSV010000638.1:512111-556811 GCA_030142285.1 Calameuta idolon
AACACGGGGGGGGGGGGGGGGGGAGTTGAGAGGGTGCATTGGACGGCATTAGCCAGCTAGAAAGGTAGGGTGGCTCCAGGGGGTGGTTCGTGTGCTCGTTGCCAGTTGAACTGTATCTCCATAGCGTTACTTGTCCCATAAACAGAGTACTATTCTCCAGTCGATGGTCTTCGGATCCGTGGAGGGGGGTGGGCAGAGGGGCGGGGGGGGGGCGGCGGGAGGGCGCGTGTATTCCGTATAGTTTCGCGAACTAGCGTCGTGCCACGCCAACCAATTCAATTTAAACTTTGTGTGGAGTCGCGCGCGCACGCGCGCGATACTAACGTAGCCACAGAAATACTAGCGATACTAACACTGCTAAGGATTCGGTATTAGGTAGTGGCGTCATCGCGAAGAGGGTAACGTCGCCAGGAGAGGATGGTCGCATCAGCTATACTCTTGCCTACCCCTTTCATCCCTTGCACTACGGTGGCACCTACTCCCACCCTTCTTCGCTATCCGCATACTAAATCGTCCGAAATTAATGCGAGTTATTAGTTCCCGGCGATAATTAGGGGGCAATTGCACGGAAAAGCGATGCAGCTTAGAAATCGGTTTACCGGACGGGAAACGAATTTTAGTCGCGAGTATTTTGCACCCTTGCTATCCGGTACGAATATCGAACCCTTGGATATATATGGCAGGCAGCTCCGGTACAGTTATACATTTCGTGGATCTATTTAATTGCGAAATCGAGAGGAGCTCCGAGGCATGGATATGGGTACGTTAGGGGGTTGTAAAATTTCAAGTGGCACCGCAACGCCGTCAAAGGAATGACTGAATATTTCCTCATTCATATTGGCAATACACTCGGGAATCTACGGGCTTCTTTTCTATTGGTTGTTTTTTTTTTCATCCCTCTATACAGCTCTTCCTCCTTTCTTCTCGTGTCGTTCACTCGTACTTTCACGTATATGGGGGGTGGCAGGCACAGCGGAGGGTACAAAGGCATATCAAACTTTTCGAATTATTGGGCTTTGGTGGCTTTTGCTATACGGGAAGACGCATCATATCCGACTGCAATACACTCAGCTTTCGATATTTGCATGCGTGTTATGCATCTAACGCGACGAGGAGGGGGATGCGCGTTAATATTCATACGATACGCGGGAATAACACGCGTCTACTCAAGACCACCTCTTACAGTATTGATACTAGCTGCTACTAACGGATAAGGGATGGTTCCATTGGCAAGCCCGTACATGAATTATCCGAAGCAGCATGTTTTTTTTGTATATTCAATGAGAATGAATTAGCAGAGAGAATACTTGAATACGGAAAACAGAAGGGATGGTCAAAGAAGAGATCACTTCAGGGAATAAAGAAAAAACGCAATTTTAAGGGCGCCTCCAATGAGTGATACGGCACTGGATATTAGGAATCAGCATTGATGGCGCGGAAGACGACGTCGGTCTTATCGATTGTACATAACGTTTCAGTGATTCATTGGGTCCCTTGTGAGCGAGGGGGTAGTTGGAGGCATTGTGCTTGGTAAAGTAACGCAATATACACCCCCTCCACGTGCATAACAAAGCATCGACGCTATAGGTGATATTGATGTTTTAAAATACATATCTGCATACGGGCATCCCCTGCTATAAGGGTACAGTATTTAATGAGTCGGGAACTATGGGGAGAGGAGTACGTTCTCTATGGGGGTTTTGCGTACTCAGGGGATGTTTCTAACCTTACTTCTACCGAACTTACCCCCTCGCACCCCTTGGCCCTCTCTCCTTCTACCCCATCTCGATATACAACAAACCTCTCAGTCTCGCCCGTTTTCATCCCTTGACGGTGTTATTCATAACACAGTCTGATTTATCGGCATTCATCAAACCGCCATTGTAATAAGAGACGGTGCCTTCCACGAGCACGCAGGAGGGTTGTTCCTGCGTGGGTAAGCAGCCACGAATCACCTCCACTATATGCAACCCCCAGCCTCAAAATAATATTCTACCATCCAGCATAGCGATTAGAGTCATCCACATCCTTGTAGGGATATAGGTATACCTCTACATTGTGCATCCCTTAAAATACATATAATAAATAGAGGGTGTCCAGTGTCATCCATCCAGAGGTCAGACTTAGGCAATAGACGTTTCTATTGGATTTCCCATGGCGTACGTTACACCGTTGGCCTCAAAGGGATAGGTATCTAGACGGATAGATAAGGCTGTAAAAGGGGTAGGGAGGGGGGGGGGGGTGGCTGCTTGGAAAAGGGGGTGGCGTTCCTTCAACGTAAATCTTGAGTTACCAGTTTGAGCTGTGTAAGATGCTAGGATACGGGGGCAGGTGTCGCGGTAAACTCAGTTAATTAGACAAGAGGCAACCATCACGGTCTCAGCCCCCGTGCTTGTTAATAACGCGTAATTACCATTATACATGGCGATACACTCTTACAGTGGCGCGGCCCCGGCAACCCTATTAGATAAGATGACACCTTATTATACGCGAACTAACGGCGGCTTTGGTATCCTTCGCGAGAAACTTCGAAGCCTTGGCTTTGCCGTAGGAACGAATGATATTCTTCTGGTATAACCTAACCTACCCCTAAAGCTCATACCCTTCGAGTCAACCCCTTCTGTTGAATCCTTATATACTATATCCACTGGCTGTAACACCTCTGAGCGATACTGCTAAGTATTTCCGGCACGGCTCGATATTGGGTTTCAGGATCGTTCGAACTTGGCCCTTTACTGTTAGTGTAACGTCTCGGGTTGTTTCTGATACAAAGAGGGTTCAAGACTGTTTAGCTTGTTGATTGGTATTGGTTAGCGAGTAGCTCGATACAATTTGGATTGGTATTGGATTCAAATTTCCCTATTTACGCTGTCCGTATTAAGCTTCTCCTTCACGTTAGAGAAAACACTCTTAGCACTGGTCTAATGCGTTGCCAGTAGTGCTATTCCGTTTCGGTCTGGTTACATACAGACGTGACCTACTGTGCGTTTGATATACGAGAAAAATGTTTCATTTTAGTATGAATGGATGTCACGTGTGTTTATAGACGAGCGTCCTAGTTGGTTCGTGGACATTAAATTGCGACACCCGGTGCATCTGGTTATCTTGGGTCGACACGTGTCTAGGATAGATGGAGAGATTCCACGAAAAAGTAGGCTTTCCACGAATCCTACGAATTATACAGGATTTAAAAATCCTATTTAATTACGTGTTAAAGCTGCGCAAACGCTGTGCGACCTTGCGGCAGGGGTTTCTTTCACGATTTATGTCATAATACACCTGAAACAGGAGACTCGCGGCAGCCCTACGTTACCGACCGTACACCTCGTACACAAATGTATTTGAAGGTAATGCGACGTGTGTCTTCCCAGGGTTTTCAATGCCACAAACGGGTTGACGCAGTAGTCTCGTTCTGGTACAAGGTTCCAGTGTAAGCACCGCGTACTGTGTAAGGTTAAAGATGTGCCTAGCGTGAAGTACACTTCTATAAAAGTTAAAATGCTAAATGCTGCCATTCAGTATTATTCCTTTTTGCTTAAGGGTAGCCGAGTACGAGCCCAGAATAGTAGGGGATGGTTGATGTACCTGCTGCTGCAGTAAAACTCAGTGTCGGGTTAAGAGAGTGAAGAAACGAAGCGGCAGTGGATGGTGGTTAGAGTCTAGGGATAGTAGAGGGTGAAGATGGCTGGTAAGGTGAGACCGTGGCTGTCATGAACTGGGGGTTCATTCTCTCGTTATCTCTTTTCTTTTTTTTTCTCATGATTCTCCTCTTTACGAATCTTCTGCTGAGACCAGCTACCTCCACCCATCAGCGAGCTCTACTTTGTCGGCGACTTCAGGCTCAGACTTAGGGACGGGTGGTGGGTATCACATACAGTCGAGTGTATAAATGACGGGGCTGGGCTTTCGTTGGGCACGCTGGCATAAACATGAAACAACATTATGAAAGGGTGACGTCGCGGCACGACCGGCTACGCTCTAATTTAAACAAATATCACAAGTTGTTCAGCTCTTCCTCATCCGCCCCTCCCCCCTCCCCCCCTTGCTGCTACCTACGTTCTTCCGGCGCATACAACGTATCCTCATCCTGCGTAGCTAACCTGACAGCCTGTCGCGCGTTCTGTGCTTCAAGCGTTCTCCATAATGGACCCGAGTATTATTCCTCTAGGAATCATCCCTTACGAAGAGTGTCGGTGAAAGGGGTGAAATTTTATAGAATTTTTTGACACTCTTTCTCTCTGCTCTCAGACTCGTTAACAAACGAAACAAGCTGCCAATCATGTCAGAGACACGAACACTCGTTAGGGGTTGGTTCCAGGGCGCCGGGAATTTCAGAGTGGCGGATCCGAGAAACGTGATCAGGAGAGATCCAGGGATGAGACTTCGTAAACAATAAATTAAACGCCGAGGATCAAACTAATTCTGCGCCTCGGGGAATCTGCGAATAAATTATTCGTTCGTTTAGTTGTTCGTTCAGTTCATTCCTTCTTAAGGATGAGTAGAGCAGATGAGGATGAGATTGGAGAGCGACGGAGGGTGCCCGTGGAGGGTAAAATTCGGGCGATGACGATCCCGTCAGAAACCAGAGACGCCAGGGCGTCGTATTAGAATCCAAATGATCCCATTATGAAAACAACAATAAAACTAACAAAGATAAAGGGGCCGTTCGCGCGAGGCTCGTTCAGAAAGTTGGAATTAAGGGGTGGCTCTCCAGTGGTGCCAAGTGTCATGGCGATAGGTAGGTGCAATTTTCATTTTTTTTTTTTCATCCCCTCAACCTCCATAGCATATCCCAGTATCTCATTGATCCGGAACCTTCCAGCGCTCGACTGTTCGAGGATTCGTCAGCTGCTGGACCTAGGTCAAAACTGATATTGTCTGGTTGAGAAATTAGCTGGCAACTGGAGGAAACGAATAGCTGCTATAATGCATGTGGAAACGAATAAGAGAATTAGAAGGAGTGTCGGGTGATACTGAACGGTGGATACGATATACATATCTATACGCCTGAGTGTACCAAGGCATTTAGAGACCTTTAGCCCGACTCATCAGCTTTGTGCTTTGCGCGCGCGAGTCGAGTAATAACGCAGCTTTTGCCAACCTCAAAAACATGAATTTTCACTTCAACTTTTGGTTAACTGCCCGCCGTGCGCCTAAGTAGAAAGTTAATTTTTTAATTACGCCATGCATCATCGCGACGAGCCTCTTCGAATGTAAAACACGTGTATATCATGTGAGATTTTTAAGATCGATCGTAACACATTATTAGATATATTTGAATTACGCGATATCACCAAACCCTGATAATTTGATAAGATCAGATAAAACTTTTAAGACAGTAACAAATATTTCTAATCCGTACGGAGCCTATTCGTTGTTAGATTTTTATGATAAATAATATATGTATATATGTGTATATATATATATATATACTTGCCATCTCAGAAATTGTACAATGAAAATTTACGACAGCGCTCGTATTTTAATTTTTCAGCAGAGTCCAGGTACAGGATGATGGTATACTACGTGAAATCCCTCTCAGACTTTTCTGGAGTCATACCTAAAGGGGTCATAGCAAGCCCATAGGGGTTAGAAAAGAGTCCACCCCTTTTCCGTTTCTTGGCGTTTCCTCGAGCACACAGCATCCGTGTCCGGGGTTGACATTACGGGGCATAATATTTAATAATTATTTTCATTAAAGTTGTAATAAAGTTTAGAATACTTTATTAATTTATAGGGTAGAGAAACACGTTTTAAAGGGTTGCTACTCCTGCCGGCTTCTCACCGCCATTCGTATCAATTATCATACAGCGCCAGCTGGATTAACCTTCGCCACAGATTCTTCCCAGAATCTTCGAAAATTCCCTAGACTTAACGCTTTACTTTAAAACTTTCAGACATTCTCAAAATCTCATCCATTCGCTTCTCTTCCGCCTCATTTCTAAGTACTTACGCAGTTATCGTTCAATCCCACTAACCATCCTTCCTCCCCTTTTCACCACACCCCTCCCCTCCCTCGAACAATCTCTCTCACCCCCTATACACTTTTCTTTACATCCTCACCACGGACAACGCAACTTGTTAATTTAATCCTCGCAAGCACTCTCGTCTGGCATGGCGAGTGCCCGACTTCCGGTAAGGCCGAATCTACCTTCGCCCCCTCGACCTAAGTTCATTGAGGGTCCCAGTCGTAAGTATTCGGCCAAGAGGCCTTAAAACGGGAGTTTCAAACACAAAACACAAAAGTCCCTGACGCAAGCGTGCCTCGCATACGCCATACTGTTTCTGCTTATACTTTTACTTCAGCCTCTTATGCTTCTACCTGCCTCTACGTTTTTGTATGTGTGTATACATATATATATGAATATAGGTATACGTCAAGATTTTACTTCCCTTTAGCCAGACGTGTATTTCTCGACATTCCCTTTCCTTCTCTTTACCTTTTCATCGTCTCGCACCCGTATATATATGCTTGTACACGTAATACTGGGAAAATAGTACGAAGGCTACCTTCGACCCTCAAACTTACACTCACCTACTCTCTCCTTACTTGAATTGAAAATCTCTCTATACACGTGGCCGAGATGTATGCCGGCTGGAAGCCGTAAGCAAATCGTGTTATGCTCACGGCCGGGCAGCTATCTCCACGGTCCGAGAGGAATTAAAATAAATACATATCTTAATTAAGCTCGGGAGTACGATATACCGGGTGGCTTAAAGTAAATGAGTTTTGAATTTTATCTTAGCCAAATTTTTTCATATCGTTCTTCACTGATAACGATACGCGCAACTGTAATGAAAGTAATTGCTGTTGGTACGTGGGGTAATTATTTTTTATACGTGTATTACGCTTGATTAAAGATCGAATTCATTTGCGCTTCTATTTGGGTCACCCGATAACTCTTTTATATACATATGGCAACTCAGTCTTGTTGCTTTATTCCCCTTTATATGTATATTCGAATATCCGCAGGATGCATCTCAAAGTTCTCTCTTATGCGCTCTCAGCGTTAAGAGCTTTTCTTGATTTTTATTTTGCTTTACGTACTATTTCTTTCTTTTTTGCATTATTCGACTCGCAGTAACGTTCATAGGAGAAACTCGTGAATATCTTTTTTTTTGTCTGGATATTTAATTATCAGATATGAATTATTGATAACAAGTAATTTTGATTTTATAATTACAGTATTATCTATCGTCCATCTACATCTGTCTTTGAATTTCGTTTACCTCATATATCATGAATTTATTCAATTTTTGTAGCCATTACGAAATTTGCAGCCGTGAAAACCTGCAAATTCCATACGAACTCGCCATTTATTTTCTTTCTATAGCGCACATGATTTTACCATAAGGAAGTGGAAGGTCCAGGGCCTCCAGTGAGCTTATTATTATTTATATCCCTTTCTGACCGGTGCGCCGAGGTGGGATTACATTTTCCTCACGCTCTAGTCGAGCAGCTGGCTCTGACAATTTTTCTTTTTTCATTCCCTTCGTCAAAGAGCCCCTCGCACTGTTTCGCGCGAAGTAGTATAATTATTTTAGTTGAATTAAAAATACGTTGCCGTCCTTGCAAGTACGTGACAGTCATTGCCAGGAATTGCTGAGATAGCCTTCTACGTTATGTGATAGATTCAGTAACTTTTTCCCCCCTTGACTCATATTTACCGTTATTCTCTATCTAAGTTTATCACTCCCATTGACCTTTCCTGATGAACAGTAACGATGACGTAGAAGAATTGTGCACGTATACAGTACGTTGCAAAACTAAAATGTTCTCTGGTCTCCTTAAAATATTTTTGTGTATGCTTATACTATAAAATTTAATAATTTTATATAATACAGATACGAGCCGATAACGATAAAATATATTTCGCAATTGTGTTCCAATTTTAGTATCACTATGTATGATTGTCATTATTTTTTGTGTCGGACTGTACTTCGGTATCAATGAGATATGAATTGTTGTCGCGTTCGCGCATGCGCTGGATCTCAAATGAATATACCGGACATTACTTTGCCCTTCTGTACTTATTATTCCATTTGTTCGACTATTCTTGAAACTAAGTTTCGTCATCAGACCACTTTTGAAATGCGAGCCATCGTACGATCTGCTAATCATGCTGTTTCTCAATATTATTGATAACGTCTGTATCTCGGTTAGTAAACGCTATACCTTTCTCGTACTACTGTGCTATCAGTTGGTGGCAAAAGTGTAGCTCCGTAAGAATGATTTTTCCATTAGGATTCCAGCGGTTGACAGTTGAGATCGAGCATGAAGTCGCTGAAAGTTTTCACAGTGATAACTATTCTGTTTGGCATCAGTCATGGATTGAAAATACTGGGAGTTTTTCCATTACCCGGTAAAAGTCATTGGACGATGTTTCGGAGGATCGTCGAAGAATTAATGCATAAGGGTCACGAGGTAAGATGAAAAAAAAAAATGTTAATCAACAAAATCATGAAATTTCGTAGATCGTTAAATCATGTGAAAAAAAAAAATTAACGTTTCAGATAGACGTCATCACTCCGTTTCCTTTAAGACATTCCGCGCCGAATTATAAAGAGATTATAATAAAAGTTCCCGATATAGGAATGGACAATATTACTGTTCACATACTTGAGCATGCGAATCCAATCACAGATACGGAATTTATAAGTACTTTGGCGGGAAATGAACTTTGTGAGTTATTAAAACAGGAGTCGTTGAGTAGTTTCATTAAAAATACACCAAAGGACAAATACGATATCGTGCTTACGGAAATATTTGGAGCTAACTGTTATTTGGGTTTCGGAGCGCATTTTGACGTTCCTCTTGTGGGTATTACGTCATCGGTTATTCTTCCATGGGAAAACGATTACGTTGCTAATCCGGAATCGACTTCCTACGTACCAATCTATATGCTACCTTACACCGATCGAATGAATTTTTATGAAAGATTTGTCAACACCGTAATGAATATTATTCTCAAATATGAATTTGCTTATCTCACGAAATCACAAGACATTCTGCTCAAGGAAGTTTTTGGGCCTGATTCGCCTGGGGTTAGAGAACTGGAAAGTAGCATTGATTTGTTATTGGTAAATTCGCATTATTCTATTAACACGCTGCGACCATTGATGCCAGCTGTGGTCGAGGTGGGAGGATTGCACGTTCATGAAAATGCTGCTGATAAAATGACACCGGTAAGTTCTTGTAACGATTGTGATTTAATTGGTTTCATGATAAGGATGACATTATTTATTATTTTCGAAAAGTGACAGTTACATTATTGAATTATCTTGATTTTTTTATTATTAATAAATTTCATTTTCTTTTAATCTTATCATAGAGGAATTACAAAAATAGATGTTGAAAAATGGAAAAGTGACAGTTACATTGATGGATTATATTTATTTTTTAATTGTTAATAAATACAATTTTCTTGGAATCATATCATACAGGAATTAGAAAAATGGATGAATGATAGTACAAACGGCGTTGTATATTTCTCCATGGGTTCAATGGTTAAGACTGAGTCATTTTCACCTACAATTATCAATGGTCTTTACAAATCGTTCAGTAAACTGGCACCGATAAGAGTCCTTTGGAAAGCCAACAAAACAGAATTGCCATCAGGACTGCCAAATAACGTTCGCACTATGGATTGGATACCACAGGCTGAAGTTTTGAGTATGTAATTTTTTTTTAATTTATCACCTAAAAAAATAACGTAAATCGCATAAAATTTATTATGAGAAAATTAATTCACTGTGTCTTTACGTTATTCCAGGACATAAGAATGTTAAAGTATTTGTCAGTCATGGTGGTCTTATGGGAACGCAAGAGGCTATTTACGCAGGGGTACCAATTGTTGGTATTCCATTGTTCGCTGATCAAAAACTTAATATCAATAATATTGTAACTAAAAAAGTTGCCGTTCGTGTTGACTTTCATGATTTTAGTGAGAAAGCTTTATCCGAAGCCTTGAACACTGTTATCAATGATCCGACGTATTGGGTGAATGCTAAAAAGATAAGCCAAAAATTCCGAGACAGGCAAAGGCCGCCATTGGAGACTGCTGTTTGGTAAGTGTACTGACTTATGCTTTGTCATTTTTTTAAAATGAATTATGCTCGTAAAAAAATATTTTTTTTTCAGGTGGATCGAATACGTTGCACGTTATGGTAAAGGCAGTTTGAGAGCAGCTGCGGTCGATATGCCCTGGTGGCAATTGGCATTGATTGACGTTTACGCGGCAATTATTTTAATCGTAGGAGCTTCTTTGTACCTTTTAAAGATTATAGTCAAAATGATTCTCAGTGCTATAAGCAACTACTTTGGCGCGAGGCAAAAAAAGATTCAATAAGGAATATTTTTAGGATAGAAAAATTAAAGAGTTTAATTGATGCGATTGCATTAAACACTGTCACGACAATAGGTATGGATCAAACTAGATATTGTATAATGCATAGAAGTAAATGTGCTGTTTACTAGATTAAACGATGAATATTTATTTTCATGAATGACAACGTAGCTGGCGATGGTTTTGTAATAGTGAAAAATATAAGAAATTAAAAACCTGAAATTATATACATATATATTTTTTTGAAATACAACGATACTCTTAGATCCGTTATAGGAGAAAAAATTGGAATTCTCAGGTGTGAAAGTCCCTTTGGCCGTTCCCGCTTAAAAAATATGCCCACCTTCGCGGTAGCAAAAACTTTTCCAATTTTAATCCATCATTCGGTAGCGGTAAAAAAAAGAAACTTTTGTCCCGTAACAAGTTGGTAGCGGAGATGACTGCGGGGATGATGGCGATGCCGTAGCGTTTCGGTAAAGGGGGAAGGGGGGGGGGGGGTTCGTCGCTGTAAAAAGAGAAGGAAATAAAAAGCAGAGGCTATTGCGAGAAGGCCACCGTTACCGAGGGTGGGTATTGGTATAAGTCCAGAAAGTAAAGGAGGGGTGGAGACAAGCCAAACGAAAGGAGGGGAGGTAGAGGGTGGCATTCAAAGGGTTTTCGCGAAGGGTTTGACCCATAAATAAAAGAATTAGTTTTTAATGAACATTAGTCACTATTAATTGTGGAAAGTTAACCCCTTTTTTCTCGAAGAGGGTCCTTTGAGACTGACATGACGAAGGACAGAGGGTGGTTCCCGGCCCTAACAGGGGGGGGGGGGGGAGGAAGGGGGTTGGATGGGTAGGTGAGTTTCGCGAGAGGACTTCTACGAAACCCAAAGGGGACCACACTGTCGTGAGTACCTACAGGGTGCTTCAGAGGACCTCTGGAGGGTTGTCAAAAGGAAGAGCTACCCTCCACCCCACCCACCCCCACTACCAAAAGAGTCAGTGGCGTGTCCCGAAGCAGGCGTACGGTGTCACCCGGCTAAAGGGTTGAAAAACACAGAGCCCTCTTTATTTAACATTTCCTGCCTGCCATTCTTTCATTGTGCGATAATTAAGTTAGCGAAAGGGGTGGAGAGACGAGCCAACCCCAATCGCGTCGTTGTCGCCCTAAGATAACATAAATAATTAATGGCCCTGACCATGACGCTTGTCAAAAATTTTTCTTGCTCCCCCTCTCCCTCTTTTTCACACCTCCCTTATTTTTCCCTCCATTCACGCCCCCTCCCCTTGAAGTATCTTTAATTACAGCCAACGTACATTCCAACTAAGTGCCAAGTACACATACCATTGTACACGCACATGTCCTAAGAAAACATCGAAGCGTGTCATGTATCGTGACTAAGAGATTTCGCGTGGCTGACGATTCGTTAGAATTCACGGAATTTCAAACTCCCAAGATTTCTATGATTACAGGTGTGGAGGGCAAAACGCATGTACGCTCGCGCGTGCACACGTGAAAGGATATTACGTCTCGGGGACTCGAGTGTACCAAGCTAAGAGTTATATTAGACAGGAACGAAGAGAGCTCCAGTAGCAACTGTCGTCTTTCACTGGGATATTCGCCCAGCCACCCAGTCACCTATCCAACGCGTTGAAACCTCCGTGTGCACCAAGAATCTCGCTAATTAGATATATAAGGAAGCTAATTGTAATAAGGTAGAGTCGGGTGTACGAGAGCGAGCCGTGGTCGACGTGCAGTAACTATATAGCAACATTTTACCCCTTTGCCTCTCTCTCTCTCTCTCTCTCTCTCTCTCTCTCTCTCTCTCTCTCTCTCTCTCTCTCTCTCTCTCTCTCTCTCTCTCTTTCTCTCTCTCTTTATATGCATCGCACAACGTCTCGACGTTCCTTTACAAACTTTTGCAATACTCCAGATACGCGTCGCAACGTTATACTCAATGGTACTTATTTTCAAGAGAATTTCTTCCGTGAATTTAACTAACGTAGCATACACGTGCGATGGTCGGATACTGAAATACATTAATTATCGAAATACGCGATTGACCTAAAAATACTATAAAATTCATCAAATTCATATACTTATAAAATCAATTTCATTATTAATCTATTTAACGATTTTCGTATTGAAGAATTGTTATTGTCCTATACATACACGTGGTTCCTGCGAAAAGTAAAATTCCTTTGCGACTCCTCACGGTACGAACTGCCGAGTCGAGAATTCTCAGGGAAGTATATACGTTGTTATATAATACATGCGGGTATGTCGTAGTGAATATATATTTACGTCCCTTCGCTTACGTCAAACGACGTTTGACTGTGGGACTCTGGGTGCTATCGGGCGCGTAGAATTAATTAAACATGGATTGTTTGACGTGTAAGCAGTACAACAAACTCTCATCCATCCTGCGACCTTTCCTCCTACCTTGTGTATTACGTGTCACGTGAAGTCAGAATATAAATAATTATGTCGTGACTAGCAACGTATTCGAACTGCCTTTCAGCCAAAATTACGCAATGCCTCGGGACATGAAAAGTCGAAAGCTGTACAGGATTGAAAGTAAATAGCAAAGAAGATCAAAAAAATTTTTTTTTACAAATCGTCAACACTCTCACGTAATTTTATAATTTTTACTAATTTTACATTCACATTCGACCTCGGAAACTTCCGCATGGTTCAGCTTGCAGCCAGCACTACGTTTTAAGGTTAAGAGCTAAGCCCCTCTACGTCTCTCTCATTGTGGGGGTGGCCGGGGGTGCCGGTGGGCTCGGAGGTGAAAGTTAAGGGATGAACGTGTAGTAGTTATAACGAGAAGGCGAGTAATTTAACCCTTCTTAGAGTCGCCTTGTCTTCAGCCCTGACTCCTGATGTACACCTTGACTCCTTCCCGACTCCCTCAACGCTAGGACTCTCGTACCCCTGTGTCTTATCGCCACCCTCTTTACGCTAAAATCTCCGACCCCATCGTTCAACGTTGGTTTATTTAGACGCGGCGGTGGTGATCCCTTGATTAAATACTTCTGCTTCATCGCACGAGTTTCCACCCCGTGCTTTTCCGTCGTTCTACTCTCTCTTATTCTCCCTCTCTCTCTCTCTCTCTCTCGTACTCTTCGAAACCCTTACCATCATAGCATTCGCTCTGTCTCTTTTGCTCTCACTTCTCACATCCCTTCGTGTACATTCTTACCCGACCCCCCCCCCCCCCTTCCCCCACTCCTCTCCACGTACCTCCGTCTGACGGAATCTTCACTGGCTAACTAACCCAGTTCGCTCTACTTGGCTGTCGCGACTTTCCTGAGACTCTTCGTCGCGTCGCTAGTTCCTTCGGTATTTCAAAGCGGCAGAAAAGATCAAAGGCTAAATTCATTCTTTATTGAATATTTTTCAAAAATTATAACGTCTTTGCATTGCCTTTGACAAGCGAAGAAAATTTTTTCGCGACTTATCAGCACCGCGAATGATGATACTTGGGTAAAATCCTTTTTCGCCTACCTGTGTAACGGAGTTTCGTCCGTAGCCACTTGACGCTAAGTAATTGTTCACCACAAAAGCGGAAAATTTACGGCTTGCCATTTCTAAAGGCAAGTTTCTCTATGAAGCTTGTAATTTTCACGGGAGCAGATAAGCTCTCGCAAAGCACCGCTACGACGGCTATCACTTGAGAGACTCGTGATTTCTGGAGGAAGGAATTTTGCCATGGGGATGGTTATAGGGGGGAGGGAGATCAGCTTCGAGCTTTTCTGAATCGATATCTTTTTAAATATTTCAAAAATACAAAAAAAGCTCTCCCTATCCCGATTTAAAAAAAAAATCAAACTTCTCGTTATCACGAAGATTTTTTGATCATATTACGTTATCGCTGACAACTAATAAATTGATACGATAATTTAAATTTGTTCTGACATAAAATTTCTTTGCTCGTACTTAAAAGAACTTGCGAGCTTGTAAAGGGAGCAAGGATCTTCATGAGCTATACAGGGCACACCAAAGACTGGATGAAATCCCGAAATCCGTGGTCCTGCCGATGTAAGTAGGCTCAGGTGTCTCAGATAACAAAAATATGAAGCAAGTTTTCGCCATAACCCGCGAACGCGCGAACCGAGAGGCATTAGCATAGTAATGAATATTATTACATTTCGGGCACACTCAGTTTAATTCCATCTTCCCAGTCGTAAAGATAATAAGCAAGTGGTGGCTGCTCGGTACCCTATATACATAGGTATAGATACTATATACGTTAGCTAAGGGCGAGACTAAGGTGGTAGTTGCTGCCCGAGGGTGCGGAGAAACTCCAAGGAGTAACAGTAACCGAAAGTGGGGGTGGAGGGTAAAGGGGTAAGAGAGAGAGAGAGAGAGGGGGAGAGTCACGAACGACCGAGAGCAAAGGACAGCCAGAGTACAAAGAACAGAGAAAGAAGAGGAAGAAGAGGGGCGAAGGAGGGGTGAGAAGAGGGTTGGCTTTAAGAGGTTCACAGGAGGAGTAAATATAAACTTGGGAAAGTGACAAAGATAATTCTAATAAAAGCGACGACGCTGCCAGAAAGAGCACTCCCGGTTTCTCCCGCTTAATTTCTGACATATTCCGGCATTGCATTATACCTAACTACCAAACCCCTCGAGCATCCCCTATTTACTATACCTGCCAACTGGAATCATCTGCCGACCTTTAATCTCACTTTCTCCCTGTTTTTTTTTTTTAACCTGGAAATAAAAGTTTGAATATGAATATTTACGATCTACTTTTGACAATCGTAATCAATTAGTTTTTTTTTTTTTTTTTTAATTATCACATCGATACATGGTAGGTACGATCCATAGTATCATATCAGGCAATGTCATAATTTCAAGGATCCCAGGATTTCTACTTATCGCGAACCATCATGGCTCGTTACGTCATTCGCGTTTATTTCATTAATATTAATAACCCCTTTAATTGCGGTTTATTGTAACCGCGATATATAAACCGGCACTGCCGTTATATTCGGGTTACTTGCACAGAATGTCCATCCTGCTATCTCGTCTTTCTTGCCAGTTACTACACAGAGAGATACGTATTAGAGCAGCAGTTGCGGTGTTCTGACTATAGCATATTTTTTTCATTTGAACGGAGACCAAGTAATATTATTCCTTTACTATAGCGCGACTGGAGGACAGTGAAACGTCGATATAGAATTTGATTAGACTTATCTAATATAACATAGAGAATTTACATTGACAGCCATAGAGAAAAATGGATGTTCGAAGGGCGGGCGATTGGCTAGCGATTTTCCGGGCACTCAGCCACGAGGGCGCCCCTGTTTATCCTTCCTCCGGTATAATCGAGCATATTTTCCTGACTTCCTATCCCACGTCCCTTTTTTCTATCCCGACCCCCCCACCCGGCAGTAGAAAATTTCCCACTCGTCACTCCCTTTCCGTTCGATGCCGTATTTATAGGCAAATCGAGCTCCGGCGAATAACAAAAAAGAAAACGAAAGGAAATCTGCATACGGCTCTTTGACGAGTAAGAGCATCTATTTCGCTTCTATCCTAGGGCGAGGGTGTTATCAATAGATCTCTATCCTTAACGTTACCGAGAACAGCCAGCGAAACACACCCCCCCAAGAGCCATTTGTCATCCATTAAATTCTATGAGTCGTGTATGCTTATTCACATGCGTGAAAGGGAGACAGATATATCGATGACGCGGAAGCTTCAGTCGGCTGGTCCAAAACAGATACATTTTTTTTTAAGAATACCGCATCCGCCATTTTGAATAAATATAGCCTCTAAACTGTATCGTATCGGAAATAAAAAAATTGCACACATATATATATAGTTATACAGAGAATAATTATTATATGTATATTCCTAAAAAAGGATCACTGCGCCCTCGACCACGTCATCGGTACCGAAATAGGGGTAGGTTTTCAGACATCGTCATATTTTCCTGGCTGTCGCCACCGTCGCCGACATACAGTATGTATATTTCCATTCCACGTTTACGAGGAGTGCGGTATGATTTTATATGCAAAGAGTAGTTTAGAGCTAATTGTTAATAATAGGATTGGTAAGGTGGGAATTCATCCCCTAACTCCTTCTACGCGTTTCATCCCCCCCCCCCCCCCGCCCGCCCAGCCTACTATACCACTCTATCCTATATACCGAACACCGTGAGTTACAGACAGTCTCACTCGCGTCTCATTTAACATCAGACTCTCTGTACGGCTCTTCCACCTTCTACCTTCTGTATTCTACCTTCCCAACCACCTAAACCAGCCAGCTGGCTAGATGGTTAGCAGCTACCTTATACATATGTCCGTCCAAATGTCCGTAGACATATGGTACCCGTCCGTAGGTAGATTCATCTCCCTGTCTACGTATATATGTATACCATACGTGTACCGTTTCTACCTTCTATAACTACATACGTAGGTATTATTACGTATATACGCGTAATTCTGAGTTATAAGCTGGCCTTGTTAATGATAATTAAAACGCCTCGCGCTAGACTCTTTGCAGTGGAATATTTCGCTGCCTCCCACGGTCATATAATACAGACCGGTAGGTCTTTTCTGGTTGGCTACGAGAATGGATACGAGACCGGATATGAGAGTTTGGCCAATATGGTTCGAAAAAAGTTATCACAGGACGATAAGAGTATGACATTTATAGAAAAAAAACATTTTTTCAATTGTAATAATTTGGTACACCTGACTCTATCGCTATAGGACGATTGTACGATTTGGCTCGGGGGGGGATGTGGAATCGCGGGAGAAGGTATTTCGGGGGGGCTGGAAGCGAAACATCGGAATCGCGAGTTTATCGGTCGTTTTACGGGGTTTTCGGGCCCCGCGAGAGAACCGGCAAACGAGCTCAAAGTATTCGCCAAGCCGGGGGATGCTAACGGCGAACAATAAGTTCATAAAACAAGTAATTTCGAAAGGGCGCTGCTATGCCGAGGGCTCTTGGGGGGTGGGATAACTCGTGATGCCTCCTCCACTTCCGTGGAAGCTCGTGCCGTTGCTGCTGCTCTTGCTCCTCCTTCACCTCCACCGATGGGAGTATGAGCAGCAGTTGAGGCGTAAGGCATAAAACAGCAGTATCTATAATGCCTCATCAGAATAATCAAACGATTAATATGTTTATTAGTATCGGCAATGGCTCGCCTTGGAATACATTAACCTAGCCCGGTATAACCGGGCGTTCAGGGGGATGAACGGAACATTGAGCAATGCCTGACACCATAATCGCGATAACTCCTATATAAAGTTTTCGTCCGAGTGAAAATCAATGGATTTTATTATCGTACCGAGGATACATACTGCGAGCGATTGACGTTTTACTTAAGTTGTTCGTCGAAGGGTGACTTTTGTGTGTAGGGTGGCAATGCCAGACATTTTTACTATATACAGGGATAACTTCCTTTTACTTCGTGACACGTAAGAACCACGTGTGAAATTTAAATTTCGAGAAGAAAGGACATTCCAAGGCGTTTTTCACTCCGGGGGGGTTGGTAAGACTCTAAACGGAGAATTTAGGGTGAGCAGGTATCGAAGTCGCAAGGGATGAAAATCTCGAGGACTCTTGCGTGCCTTAAAAATTGAAACTTAACTATTTTTTTGAATATTCATGTAAACATGCGTTGTTTAAAAAATTCTTGACACTAGAGAATTTATTTTACCCCAGGAGTGACTCTGCTTTTGGACAGGCGTAGCGAGGCCTTGGGGGTGGTGGGAGTTTATCGGTAAGACCAGAAGCCTATAACCCTGTGCTTACCCCTTTCTTAGGCCAGTTCATTAGGCATTGTGTACAGTGTACCCTAAGCCTAACGAGGCTCTTGCAGCGCGACTAATTTATATTTATATCTCGCGGTGTATATATAATACATTTTTATAATGTGTCCTCGGGGCGAAGGGTGGTTTTACGACACGAGGGTCGAAAGGGTTGTCTTGGTCGCGCTACCCTCCTTTAGCCCATTATAAGTGTAATTAGATACGTGACGCGTAGACAGGGTGGTTTAGCGAAGTCGACAGCGTGTGCCAAATCTTTCGTATCGGACTTCATACCGATGGACAAGTGACCTTTGTTAAGGGTTGAATTAAAAAAAAAAAATTCTTAAGTAACCAGGTCAAAAGTCACGGAACAAGGACTATCTCGCGAAAGGACCAAACTCAGCGGATCGTAGGGGTTAGTAGGCAGTCGGCGTGCCTGGGGGATGAGAGAATGATCTCGAATGGAGGATTCGGCCCTCGATGGGGTTTTGAAGGGAGTGAAACGTAAAACGGGGGGTTGGCTTCGGCGGGAGGAATACATCATACAAAATATGGCGGCCTATGCGATCCTCCACGGGGCAACTTTACAACCCCGTCCGCCTTCGCCTCGCAACCCCCCGTTTCACGTCCCGCAACTCATCAACATGAATATTCATTATTCGATGATATTTCTCAACCCCCTCGCGAGCACACTGCCACCCTTTACTACCGACCTCCCTCTTTCGTTCTCTCGCTCCCACTCTCCTCCGTCTCTCCCACTCACTCTACCGAGTCCTTGCCATTTGGAGGATCGTTAATTTATAACTACGATTGGCAGTCAAGGGATACCGGGCTGAAGCCACCCCTCATCCAAGAGCCAACGTATATTATTCCGAATTTCGAAATATCCACTCCACCTCGACCCGGTAGATTTTCATATTCCAGAAATGAATCTGTCGTCGGATCGCATCTTCGAATTTTCCCATTACCAACCGTACACGCATGATACGAGCATACGTACCTGTCTGGATTCCCTACATACCCACCAGTAGCGAACGAGGGCAGTGTTACGCACCAGAGGGTAAGTTTTGGCGAATTAGAAAATTAACAGGGAAATAGCATTTGCAATATGTATCAGTTTATTTATAGTTTGGTCGGTATCCACGGGGTGGGGTGAATGGGTGGTGGTAATGGGGTGAGATGCATGGTTGCCGGGATTCGAGGGAGGGGGGAGGGGGTGCTTAAAGAGAGAATAGGACGTAGGGGGGGATGGGTGGGCGGTATGGGTAGTGTTGGGGTTAATAGGTACCGTAAGAAGGGTAGCTTTAATGCGCACCCGCTCTGAAATATTCAACTCTAGGTTTCCCGTGCGCAGAGAATCTGCGGTACAGTAGATATTCGGCTATGGCGTGGCAGCGTATATTACAATTTATAATATATACAGAGCAGCCATGAGGCTCGATGTCGGTGGTTGGGGAAAAGAGGGGGGGGAGGGTCGGGGGGTGCAGATAGGGTTAGCGGATTAATGAAAGCCAATCCAAGGGTCCCGGGCAACCCTCTCCTAACGTCACCACCCCATAAACATGCCGGAGATCCGGATAACGGATACCAGCCCATCGAGAGGACCTAGAGAGAAAGAGAGAGTCTCCCACTTTCTCCCTCTCTTCCTCTCTGACTTCGACTTCTACCAGTACTGGCACCCAGTAGCTGTATCTAGTAGCTAGTATCCGTACTGATCAGCCCTCCCGGTACTAGTAGCCTTCTGCTACCCCTAGAAACACCATCCCGGGGTTCATGAGTATCTTCTATAGGGGTTGGTGACTGGAACTCGCATTCGCTTGCGACGATCATTAATCCGATGTCTAAGTAGCCAGAAAATATTTTCCCCGACTGAGTGACGAAAAGGCCGGGGGACGCTGAATTTGAATCTCTAAAAAAAGGACGTCGAGCGCCGCGACGACTTAGCATATCGTGAAAGTGTGCCGACTCCTGGCAGTTCTTTGCTTCTTATACGCGTACAATACCTCCCTCTCCCACTCGCGCACTCTTTCCTCGCAAGAGACAGCTCTCTCGCTCACTCCTGTGACACTCTCGTGAGATCACGACGTGTATCGCACCATAAAGATTACTACCAGCTAGACTTTATTGTCACGTGTTATAAATGATGTCGAGGATGTATACAATGTATTCAAATGGTATTTTTATCCGAGGGCTCCTACCGACTGGAAGAAATGCAAGAGGACTCCGACTCTGAAGATGAGTGGCAGAGTGACAAAAAAAAAGATGATAAAATACTTTTGGATATTTCGGGACTACTTCGTGGGTCCTTATCAGCAATTGGAATGGAATCTGTATATTTTGAAAACTGTCCCCAAAAATATCAATGCTGAACCACATCGGAGAACCTGGTGAAAATTTGATATCTGGAATTCCAAGGTAAGAGGAGTTCGGCTTCCCGCCCCCCGACCTCCCCCCCTCCACTCCTTGATGGCTCCCCTACCTAATGGCTGCCGTTTACGTGTAACGTGTGCGTATAGGCACGCTGCCATTTGGAAGAAGGTCTCCTTTTTCAACGGCGAGGAGAAATGGAGAGAAAGTGGATGGGTCAAAGGGCGAAGAGTAAGAAGGTAAAGAAAAGTATAGAAAGGTCGTGGGTCGAGGAGGTGAGGCAAAGGGATGATGTGGCAGGGGTACCAGAGAGCCGTTGATACAGAAATCCGGCAATTTCTCAGGGTATTAAGTGCGCGCGACCTTTAATATTAATAATAATAATACGTGCCGGTACGAGAGGAGGGCGGTGTGGAGGGGGGAGGGGGGGGCTTGATGGTTCAGGGGGTAACTTTTGAACCCAGATACAAATTACAGCTCATTTTTATGCCATTTTAATATCGCCACGCGCCATTAAATATCTCCAGGCTCGCAACCCCTCCCACCTCCACCCCGCTATGTGAACCCGGTAACGTCTCCATCCCTTGCACGGCATCCCTTTGCATGGAATGAAAAATTCCTAGCTACCCATTAGTCCGCGAATGGCAGTATAGCGAAATAAACAAAAACACTTTTTCTTCGGCAACCCCTATTATACCAGCCCCTTGTACCCTGAAGAATGATCAAGATCAATAATCCACACCCAACACACGTCGTTGAAATAAGTTCCATCAACGTTACGACGGACTTTATTCACACATGAAAAATCCTACAGGGTGCGCCAGGGTAACGAGACTAATTTCACGCAAAATATACCGGAAGTCGGAGCATAAACCGTGCATCCGTACCCTTGACGATATCGTTCATGATTTTATTGCAGGAAGTGCAGACTTTTATTCTCATATTGCATTTTAAGTTATGCTAATTTCAACGTATGGAATAAGATGTATGACGTCATCATACGTTTTCTTACTCCACCGTGCACACATTGCGGATATGCTGCGAAGTTTAGTCTGGTAATGCTCAGGGGGTGGTTTTGGTCGGATCGAGGGCTTGTGAGGTTCCGAGTGGGAAATTTCAAGTATTCTGCCCCCTATTGTAGCGTTGTGATATCAGTACGTAATACCTACACACAGGGTACGTACGTACGTAACATCGAACATATTCATAACTCGCATTTACTGCGACGTTACTTGTCTTTTATTCGACGAACGGAACACGCTCAGCCGTAGATGACAATTTTATGCTGGCTTTTATGACTGGGAAGAGCATACTTTGAATTGGGACTCTAAGAGTTATGAGGATTTAGCCGGTTGGTAATGGTGGTGGCAGAGGGGGTGGTGGGTGGGTGGGTTTGAACATCGGTCGTGACGGTATTTGATTTTATCAAGCAACCCTTGATACGCGTACAGTGTATTCGGTATCCCATGTAATTCTTGGTCGAGTCATATTTAATTCCATTGTTTTAATTTTATTCCAAGTCACGTGGAAGGGGGATGATCCGTTTTAATTAATTCTTATCAGATTTATTGTGATATCAGTTTGTTCGGGCATGAGACCTGAGGGGTTGTTCGTGAACACGAGGGGTGGTTTCGGATCCTCTTGGCAATTTCAAAGTCATCAGCATAGTTGGAACTCCTTGAGGTGAGGAACGATTGTAGGTCCAGTGGCGTTTGGAACACTAAAGGGTAGCTGCTGTTCTAAGGGGTGGCTGTTGTGCGATAGTTTGGACGATCTATGACCCGAGTTCGCTAAGAGACCACCAAGGGGTGGATTTACTGGTCCGCCCTGCGTTCACACCACACAAATCCAAGTGACCGTCGCTCTCTACCCAGTCTACTCTTCTCTTCAACCCCTTCAGTTATCCCCACCTCCGGTACTCTGAGGACTCTTATACGACTAGACCTGTTTTCATCCCTTTCCATCCTAGTCCCACCCCCACAGCCCATTTTGGACTGGACTTCTAGACAGCCAACCCTAGTGCGATCTGTGGCACCCAGAACTATTCTTCCCCATTGAAATTGAGTCGAGTGACCACTGTGAGTTTTCAGTGTCTTTGGGATTAAGGGATGTTTGGGGATGAATATTTTTGAGGGGACCAGAGAGTCGGTGGGTAAGAGGGTGAAAATCATTAGGACCGCAAAAAACCGGGAAAGACATATATATACAAGTAGGGAGAAAAAAGATTCCCAATGATACTCCTCGAGGGTCTAGGTAGGGGTTGTCCTAAGAATACTGAAGAATATGAGGCAATGGGGTGTTTCGGCAATAGGGGGGATCGGGAGGCTTTGTGATCTTTTTTAATATCGCGATTACATTTGACACGCAATGATCATCAGTCGTCTCTGGGCTATTTATCTCGTCGCTTCTATTTCAGCATTGCTCCATGCAACCCCGTTCAGGATGTCGGTGGGTGGAGGCGGGGAGAGGGGGGTGGCTTTCCTTATAGCGAGATGGCCCAAGAGGGAGGAGGGTAGGAAAAGTGGCAAAGAGTCGAGGTCGGTTCAGAGCTTTTTTATATTTCAGATGTCATCGTGTATTGTCCATAGCCGTGGCGGCGCGGGCTTGAAAAAGCGTCGCTCGTTAGCTCCGTGAGAAATTAATTATTTGCCCGCCATCGCGGCCGCCCGAGTAATGGTGAAAAATGTCTGGATTGTATGGGATTATGTGGGGATGAGGAGGGGTGATATTCGGGAGGTGGTCGATGGGCGTACAGGGGTAATCGGGTTTGCCAAAAGGGGGGTACGGTAGGTCGGAGGTCGGGAGGGCTCGCGAAAGAATAAGAAGAAACGTATCGGTGTGGCTCGTTACACTTAAATTGGAAGGAATGACTGAGTGCTCTCATTATTCACCGCGAATAATATAGAAAAACTCCGAGGCACTCGTGTTTTCCAAAGTGGAATTTTCCCAGCCGGAAATCTAATGGCCCTTTACCGGAAAACGACTGTTATCGCTTTCTCTCTCTCACTCTTTCTTTTTCACCCTATTCAATTTTGGGTGAAGTTCTACGTTCTTTTTTTTTTTTTGAGACAGGGAGCGGTGCCGATCACACACGTCATTCGATTTTGAAAACTTACCCATGCTTGAAATTACTGGTTCCGTTCACGCTAGCATTTTCCCGATACCGTTGGACCGGTTGAAAGGTGGATGCTGCGTGAAAAGATTCGAATAGTTTGTGTACAGAAATTAGGGGATGATGTTAGATCGTCTATTAAACGGCGTTTACTCGACTCGTTGCCGTCCTGACCTTTAACCCCTTGCACGAGTAAAACCACCGGGGGTTGGCGGAGTTTGAGCTGCCCACAGCGGTGGTCTCTTCTAAGATCAAGTGCTTTCCCATCCCTACTTTCTCCCTCGTGGCCTAAGCTCATCCCCCTGAGCAGTTCACGTCCGGTCAGTCCGACTCAGGAAGGGGTGGATTGATAAACCAGCCCTGACCGGGGAAATTCTTGCGGCCGCCCACGGAAAGCAGGGGTTGTCACTGGTCACGATCATGCATATCCTGCTCTGCCTTATCAACCAGATTGATTACGAAGAATTGTTTAATTATAATAACCATTGTCTTTACCTATAAAGTCAATTTCACACGTTTGCACATTCTCAGAAAATATTGTGCTTGATTCGTTGGTCACTTTTTAACATTTCTTATCAATTTTCAACATTTGACAATTTCTCCTTCAGTCACACGTTTCTATGTGACTATTGTCTCTTGATTGTGTTATCATATTTTCATTAAAATTGATCAAGAACACTGAACCTTTTTGAACCCTCAAAGGGTTGAGCACCCCATTTTGAGATATTCGGAAGCTAGGGATAGTGGGTCAAGCCAAGCTGAGCCAAGAGTATTGTCGCCGGAAGTCCCTAGCGGGACACCGAAGGTTGGGGTAATTGGATAGAGAAGGATCAAACCTCTGTGAAGTTGGTTTCCCATTTTGGCAAAAAATTTCTTTTAATTCCTCACTTCGCATCAAACAATCCTCCAAATTCAGTACCCATACGAACAAGCAATAGTCACTGTCTGTATCAACCCCTGTTCCTCTACGGGCGATATCGGGTAGCTTCCAGTATCAATTTCATCCCTGTTACATTCACGTGGTAGAATTGGTGTCACGCGATAAAAAAAAAAAGAATTAAGTCGTTTTGTCCCTCCGTATATTTCCAACTCCCTTATGAAAGAGAGGAAGAGAGAATATATCCAGCAGGGTAGCAAATACCATCTAGCTGTCGCGTAGCCAGACTAACGAGGGTTTCAAAGGCAGAACCGATTATTTTTCCAGCTTCGAGAGATACCAACCTATACCGATTTAACGAAGCGACCTTTTGATTTATTCTAATTACTATTTCGATAATGCCCCCGAAGGCCGGCTGGCAGTGCTACCACCTTTACCCGCACATCCATTATCGAATTCCTACCAGAGATACAATGGTATTCTAGTTAAGGTCGCGACCCGGGCGCTTGCTAATTATTACCTAATTTACCATTAAATCTTCACTGACCGCTGAATTATTGCTAAACGGGAATTAACAAGCTGCCAACCTACGAGAATGCACCCGTATCATCTATTTCTAACGCGACTCTCTCATCTGTCTATACCATAATACATTATATTTAGCGAGGAAAAATTTGGAAAATTTTTTTTACTGTCTTTGGATTATCCCCTTTTCGTTTTTGAATTTTTTTTACCAAAAATAAAATGGCTACCACATCACCATCGGATCACAGCAAATGCACGGGCAATCGCCTTCGCGAAAATCACATTTGCGTATATGATAAGCACAAAACGCGGCGACCGCAAACCAAAGACCTTAAACCCCCTTTGAACGAACCACCCCGTTTATATTCGACGTTCAGATATTGTTTTGTGTGTCTTGCGTAACCGCGTAGTCTGGAATTAGTCTGCCCTCAAAAACCGCGGCCCACTTCTCAGCACTGTACCTGTAACGTTCTTGTTAATGCCGCGTCGTCACTGACTGTACTTATATTTAGTCAAAACAATCCCTCCTATGCATTAAACGCAAAGCGGGATTTTGCTGTGTATATAAATATTCATACGGTATCTAATCTAGAGGTAAAATTAGATACTGACACCAGTAAGGGATGTTACCCATAAAAATACCTACTCGTGTCTAAGGTATTATTTTTTTTTACAAATTTTCAAGTCGAACGCTTCGAAACTACCCCTTGGGTATCTCGCGACTCTCGCATATACTATAAGAGGGGTCGTTCTCGACTGTAAGAAGAAAGCGCATCCGTATGGCTCCCAAGGGTGGTAAGTTCGAATCCCATTACCGGACTCGCGCCCGTTAAATAGGTCTCGCATCGTCAACCAGAAAATATACAGAGTCTACCGGCCACGTGTAGAAGACGTAAGAAGACGCAGAGCGCCATTCTTATTTCGCCACATGATGGAAATCGATGGGTTCCATTAGAATACTGTAGGGGTTGCATCATCCCTGAGAAATTAACTTGGCCTCTCGATTAATCTGCTCTTCGCACGAGTCCGCCATTGTTCCTCGTTGTGCAGATCGACGTGGGACAGTATTGCGGGTGTTAAAAAAAATAATAAAGTATCTAGCAAGGGATGAAAACGTAAATTCATTCTTGGGATTTCATCCCCTTTGGCAGACCGTAGTTACTGTACCGACTACTGTATTCTCTTACGTTTCTTCCTTTACTTATTCCTTACCGGTACTCTGTGTATGTATATCCACTTTCCTCCAGTCCTCTTATCTTTCTCTTTCTCTCTTTCACTCACTCAGCCTCTCTTTGGCGAAAAGAACGAAACGAAAATAAAATGTAAGTGGAAATTTATCGCCCGGGGCGATAGGAGACGTTTCCGTACTTTTAAATATTTTATAAACTTTCTTCGTCTCCTTCTTCCTACCCCTCCCGCCGTTCCACCCTCCACAACCCTCGACGATCGCGAGACGAAAAATAAAGAAGAGGACGCGAAAGGAAGATGAAGAAAAAGAACGAAGTCTCTAAACCCAAGGATAAAATCATCCCCTCCCTTTCCACCCCCTTCGCTCACTCACTCTCTCTCTCTCTTTCTCTCACTTGAGAACATCCCGTCGCCTGAACTCAGGCGCTCCTGTCGATTTTTTTCCCCCAGATATATATATCGTAATGTTATTAAAACTTCTAAATGGCTATGGATTGCTTCCCGAGTTACGGTCCCTCCGCGATTCAACGCTTTCGGCATTTTTCTCCGGTGCTCGTCCTTAAAAAACCATGAGGATGGTACAGGCGCCTGCCTTACGGCAACACGTTATACTCGACGATCTCAGGGCACGACAGTGTTCAGGCGATTTTAAACGTGGGATGCATATGACGGTGAATTTAAGAGAGAATTATACAAAAAAAATAATCAACCCTTATTTTCATTGAAAAATTTGTATCCCAAGCATATTTCGAATTATCATACATTTTATATAGGCATTTTAATGTACTATAGTAACCTTTGTAATTGTATCTTTACCTCGAATATTATATAGATATATGCGTGTACGTACTATAGGCCTTACCGATTAGGCTGTATCAAGAAATCAATTATCGTTATCCATAAAGTATGGAGCGTGTTTCGTGCACGCTGTTAACCATCCCCGTATAACGTAGACCATTACTCGATAACTTGTGGTAACACGCGAACGACTACACGTCAGCAACAGCAGTATAATGCCGTAAGGGGGCGAGTGGCTCGTCGAACAACTGAATAGTTCATGCTGTGACTATCAGCACTTCTCAATAGCGTTATCAGAATATTGACAGTGGGTTGCTGTGACGAAATTTCTTTTTGTGGTGAAAGATCAGCGCCGCATTCGAAGAGCAGGTCGAAAAAAAAAATTAATAGGCATTTGATAAGTAAGAATTTATTTTCAACACCCTTGCGAATCAATACTAATATTGTGTAATCAATATATTATTTTTTTTAATAGTTTCCGGTATATTTTTTTAACTAGGGTAATAACTCTTTTGGGGAGATTTAAGTAATATTTACATTTATGTTTCTGGTTAGAGGGAGAATGCTGGTCACGAAAATCCAACTTGAAGAAAAAAACTATAAAATAGGGTGTTACGATAACCCCGGTATCCTTGTTACCCTTATACGTTGTCCGTGGGATAAGGAAAACGAAGTAAAGTCTAGAGGAAGCATGGTGAGGGGGATAGGGGAAGATTACTTTTCGATAAGGAATAATTAAAAATTTTCTCGTTTAAAGTAGCTAATTTCGTTTCTGCATCGCGAACGTAGCCTCCGGGTTCACTGAAGGGTCTTGGTACTCGTGATGGGGATGCTGGTCGTGATGGTGGTGGTTCATGGTGCTGAGGGGTGGATGAGTGGGGTGAAGGGTGGAGGGGTAGGTGACTACCGGAAAAAATAACCGCTAAAATACTCAGAGATAAAAAAGATAAAGGCCCAAGTTTCGCGACGGGTCACAGTAATTTACATCGGCGTGTGAATCCGGACAGAGTCGCCGAGAAATATCTTCCATGGAGGATAAAAAAAAAAGAAACGGGAAGAAAAAAAAAGAAATGACGTGAGAACCGGTTGATAAGCATTAATTCAAGAAATTGCCTGACCAAGAATACGGTGAATTATTATCCGATTAGAAATTCGTATGACTTCAAAATTATTAAATTCGTAGATACTGAATTCGCCAATAGTTTTCCTTAATACGAGACTCTCTATAGGTTCGAGATCATAAATCCTCATGGCCGAGACTAATGTAGTGGTAATAGAGTATAAATGGGGGTTGCGACCCGAGGTCAGCCCGTCTTACACCCCTAAACCGTCCTCCGCCACCTTTGCCCTCACGAGAAGTACCGGCCGAGACCTTAAACTCTCATCGACAACCCACCCTCCAATTATCCCTAAATGACTTATTGAAATTCCATACCTGAATTATCACACTCCCTAGATTAACTATCTTAAGACCCTAACACGAATCTAATGCAGTAACGTAGTAGCACATTAGAGACTGCTTATAAGGGTAGTTTTCAAGATTACCACATTCAACGTAGTTTTTCGTACTCAGGTTCAACATAAAAGTTCCCATAGTCAATCGCAAAGAGATACAAGCAACAGGAGATGCTGCCATCTCGTGGCGTAATCTGGTAACTTTTCCCTAGGTTTAATAAGGCATGCTAAAAAGAAAGTAATAGAAGCACGTGGCACTGTGTGCAGTCTCTAAGGGTTGTTCTTGAACAATGGATTAAATTTCGATATGGAGGACTGTTAAATTTTTCAGCGAAGTCTCAACGGCGACATAATGGGGAATAAGGGTAGTGCGTAACGTTGGTCGTCAACCGGACGAAACCCTTTCCCGCAAAGTTGTTTCAAAGTCCCTGGACACAATAGACGTGTATCCCTAGCCCCTTCACTATTTCTCTATTCTGTAGTTATATGGAGCGAAAAGCCTCGACGTATGGAGTAGTGCTGACCAGTGTTCGCTCGAAGATACGGTTGACGGGCCAGCCACCCCAAACGGTTCACCCTCTATATAACCCCCTCCGCCCTCCTCTACATTCAATTCCACCACTTCAGCCTTCTCTCGGGCTGACACCTAACCTATCTACATACAGATAAATGGTGGACGCCAAGTAAAATATTTCTCGTGAATTTCTAGACTGTGTTCTGAGTTGTTGAACGATACGTTCTAGTTACGAGGTGGACACGTTGGCATGAAAACAACCCCTATATAAGGTAAAGAGAAAAACGGCAGTGAAAGTTTAAGAATATATTGAAAGTATTGTCGAAACGTGGAACAGGGAATAAATAAGCTTCGAGAAGTCTCAAGGGTTGAACTTTTGGAGGGGGGGTTGAAATCTTTTTCTTGCGAGGGTGTTGGTCCTTGTGTTTGGGATGAAAATGGAATAAAGAAAAGGGGTTGATTCTCGAGCTCGAGGGGACAGGGAAAGATCGGTATCGAAATTTATTTGACGGTTTTATTTGCATCGGCGGCCGTCGGGACGCTCTCATTCTACGAAATCAGGGGTTGGAAAAGACGCTGGGCTGGACCACAGTGAAAATAATTGCATGGTGCTTGCCGATGGCGCAACCCTTCCCCATTGCAATACCTCTTCCACTCGTTTCTTTATCTTAATGAAACGCCATAAATAAGAAGACTAATGCTAGGGAAACAGTAGTCAAGGGAGAAAAAAACCACCGTGTCGAATTCCACAAGGGTTGCTAACCACCCCCGTTTTCTCATTCGATCCAACGAATCATTAATCCTTTCGTCGCCCGAATGATACTTAGACAGTCGTTTCTTACAAGTTAAATTTCATCGTAACCCAGTTGTTTTGAAAGTTTACAAAGAATCTAAAAAAATTGATAAGGAATCGAGTAACCCGATATCTTCGAAAAAGGCGATGGATTTAACGAGTATCTGGGAACCAGCGTTCCCGGGATTATCAAGGAGAATAAAAGGGGCTTAGGGTCCTCGTGGGACGAGGGATGCGAAAAAAAAAGAACTTCGGCAAAGGGTTGAGATGCAATAAAGGGGGAGTTACATCTGTAAAAATACGCCAATAATTCATTGACAAGAATCTCATCAGCCGGATAATGGGGGGCCATTCTCTCGGTAGGAAGCGGTAGCCGCTACGGGCGCCCCCTACTTCTTCTTGATTAAGAATCCAGTTTAAAAAATAATTATTTTTAATTTGTGACCGTGATAAGGATTTTATTGTCTTCGGCTCTGTGAATCCAGCCGGGTAGGTCGCGTTACGCGTGGGGTGCCGAAGCGGGCGTAATACTTCATGCTAATTTTATTGCGGCTCTTTTCGGTATTCTTTATCTTTAATAATTAGTATTTTAATTGCGTTTTGTGGTCCTGTTTAGTTTTAATTAGCACGGCAGACCATCCACTTCCTCCACCTTCACGTGTCACACGCAACAACCTGTACACCTATCCCAACCGGCTTCAACCACTCAAACCCAAAAAAGTCTCCAATTCCAAAAAAAATCAACCCCCCTATAATATATCACAAGTAAAAAAAAAATACAAGCAGTGCAACCAAATAACGTATCGAGTACAGTCAACACAAGCATGACCATCCCCTCCCCCTTCCCAACACACATACACCCCGTTTCAGTAGCATAGCTAATATCACGGAAGAGCTCTTTGGCAGGCGCGCCCCCTAACAATACACTCCGTGACGCGGCGTAAATCCCCATTAATTTTTTTAAGCACCATAAATATTTAAGCAGCCCATATCTCATAGGCAAATGGCCTGGACTGCTTCTTTTTTTTTTAAATCCTCCACTGTCTTCCCTCCCACTGCCCCCCTCCCCTCATACCCTCACAAAACCACTACTAATGAAATGTACATGTAACCATCCCTCCTCACCTGAACGATTATAAAAATTCATGCCCAATGTCAGAACCCGACATAAGATGTCCAAAAAAATTATGCCTTCACGAAACAGGCATCCACTATCAGTTGACTGTTAAAATTAATTGAATCAAAAGTCAACTAGTCAACGCTTAATCACTCAGCAGTGGTAAATGTTTCACTCTCGGTCGGTAAGTTAGGCACAGTGATACGTCGGCGAGAAGTGGTCAGTGCTCTTCAAAAGGGTACGGGAGATCGGTCAGAGAGCGGTCAGTTGGCAAAGTTTGGCAGAGTGAATGGCATGGCAGGCACACTTTGCCCGACGCGGGCCGACGTTTGCGCTATCGCTATTGAAACAGCAAGTGAAATATACGAAATAAATCTTGCAAGACCCCATTCAGCGGAGACAATGCCGCGTCCAGTCTATGGACGTTGTCGAGGGTAGGTAGCGTATTGTGCGCCGTTGGGGGGGCGGACTGGTGGGAACGGTAGCGCCAACGCCAACGCTACGACCCTTGGTCTACATATCTTTCTCTCTTGACTGTACGGTATATATGTATTTTTCTCTCACTCTCTCTTCATACTCCACGCGCACCCTGTCACTGTCCCACTATCCTCCTCTCGCTCACTACAGTCAGTCCTCTTTCTCATTTGCGAAAACTGGACCCCGATGCCAGTGTGTAAATACTGTTGGCGTGTGGACGATCTTTGCATGGGACGCTCGTAAAGAATGGTCGTATTCAGAGTCCAGCACCCCTTCTATTCCACGTCGCAGTCCTCCCTTCGTGGCACGACCTACCACCTCCCCCTTTACTCTTCTGGAGGGGGGGTGGGGGGTTGGGGGGGCTCCGACGGCGCGGTGCGGCCGTGGCGACCACAGTGCAAAGTTTCTGAACCGAGACAAGCCGCAATATAATGCTACCCTTGGAACTGGCCACGGAGTTCGCCCTCTTTCCCTACCCCATTGCCTCGTAGGTCTATGAGCTTTCGTTTAAGATAAACTTGAAAATTCGTAAAGGTCCAGGTGCGAGCTACGGGATATCACTGAAGAAACAGTATATCTATATCGTGCTCTTAGAAGAAATTTTAATTGACAATTTATCGCACCTAATTATTGATCACGTGTCTACTTGTCCATCGATCGTCCAGCTACGATATTCGTTAGGGGTGGCTTATAAAATTCAACGTGAAAGTTAAATGATTTAACGTTGCGATGATCGGTATCGAAAGGGTTGAGATTTCGCGATCCGATAGTCGCGTCTCCTCCGCAAGGGTAATATTGATTTACGCGAGGAACCCCCAAGCCTAATCCGACAGGGCCATAAACAGATCAAGTCCAGGCTAAATCCCGCGCAAATTGTTACTAATTCGCATCTTAATAATGACCGCGTCAGAGGCGTCACCGTATCTCAGAACGTGGCAAATTAGCCGCGATGACAAATGACAGTCGAGCGTGCACGTGTGCCGCAAACCCTGGCCCGTTGCTACTCTCGTACGGTCTACGGCTTTCTACCCGTCCTATACGTATTCCCTTCCTACTGTACTAGCCCAGCATCCCTTACTCACGGTCCATGCCTACCGTGCCCACTGCTACCTCCTACCCTTCTGCCAGCCAGCCTGCCAGCCTGACTGCCTGGATAGGTATGAATCCTCTGGACATACCGCAACCAAGCTAGCGATACGGCTGCCTATTCAACATGTGCAACCGTCAACGTGCCCAGATACAATCAATCAAATCAATTAATGATTCAATTGTTCGATCGAGACAAGAGATTTCACCCTATCTCCACTATTATTGAGCTACCGATAATCGTATGAATTTGAAAATAATTTTAAAAACACCATCCTTGTTCTACACTCGGTGAATAAACTAAATCAATTAAAAATTAATATTCGATCAATCGATATCATATAGTCACTCGTGATATACTTTTTACCGTATCTTAACTTCTGTATATCTGTATAGGTACATCGTCCATTTACGAATGCTGTATACCAAGCAGAGTATGACGTTACCATTTGCATAGAAGGCGTTGTATAGTACACCCTCCTGGCCAATCCTCCTTTACGTCATACGTATGCACTGTAGGTACAGGGAAGGTAGGTAGGTTGGTATACGAGAAGGCAACTGTACATTGCATATAGTTGCATATCCCATTCCCGTCTATGTTCCATATCTATCTAATTATTGTCGCGAAGCCCGGCAGTCCGCAGCCGTGATATACCGCATGCTAATAAGCGACTAAAGACCGGGGAACCGTGGTACACGCATCCATAAATCTTAACGACAGATTTCAGACGGAATGGAACCCACTTTGAGAGTTCGTACAGTACCTCTTAAATTTTTAAAATAAAATTTTCAAAATCATACAGAATATCGATAACCAATCATTCAGATCAGGACGGTCCCGTAAGTAAAATGCTTAGTGTACGAGCACCGTAAACATGCAGTTGGTATAAGTTTATATGATCGCACATGCCGAAATTCACGTAAGCGCTGGAGCTACGGGTATTTCAATGTGTTACGGGTGCACGGGACGATTCATAGGGTTATCTCGATACGTGCAATCGACAGTGCAGATTGCATCGGTGCATCCTCATTCCGAATGTTCCAATATAGGTGGCACGGTGACTGTATACATATACATATATGGACTCTGACTGGTTTGGTTTCGGGCTGGCGAACTCGGCCTGCGATGCAACAGCGACCACACATCAATTCACTGCAAATGGACATCAATACTGGTAATTAATACATCGCGCCTCTGGGTTCTCGATGCCTGTTCGAATAGGGGTTGGGTGCCTGTAGTATCTCTTTTCAACCCCTGGATCAGCTTGATTACATATGTGGGGATGGACTCAGGGATACGTCATTCGTACACAATTACTTTGGTGATTTTAGTAGAGGAAAATTTCCCGCTATTTTGTATATATGTAGTAACGTCATGTGTGCTTCTCGTGCAGGTTATAACGGTTAGGCCGATTGACGGATTCGCTTTAGACTTGGGGTGGAAGTCATTGGGGATGTCGGATAAATGGGGATGCAATCGTTGCAATGGGGTGATTTGATGCGTACTTGAGAAGGGGGTTGTTTACTTTTTTCTCTTGTTTTTTTTTATCTCTTTTAAAGAGTACGATTTATAGAGAAATAAGGGGTGAGTCAATGAGATGTCATGGGGATGAAATTTTTAGTCTTGGAGAATGATCCTAAGTGGTCGCCTAGGGTGACCGAGTCTCTGGGGGGGGAAACTGAATTGATGGTACGTGGCTGGTAAATGTATATCTTCGATAGTGTGCTCCATAATTGCCGTACAAAACAATTCCATTTCAATTCGTCGCAAAAAATCAGGAAAATCCTAGCAATGCAATTTATTCGAGTAATTTGATTTAACGTTGTACGTAGGGGTGGGTTCGATGGAGGCTCGGTAGATGCATGTGTGTAATGTCGTATACTACGTATATAACATTCGTGCCAACCTACGAATATGGAAAGTGAAAAAGAGAGGGAAACGCATACGGTCCGATGGAAGGTGATAAATAAAAATACATCAAGTGCAACCTTTTATGCCACAAATTGATACGCATGCTGTGGGCCTTCCTGCGGGACCACGTAACGGGTGTCCGATTATTTTCCCATTAACTGTACAATCCGGAAACCACATTAATTAATGTCACATTCGTATTTCTGATTGTCTCACGTAACCAAGAATCATGTTTGGATTAAATTTATTAATACAAATATCAATTTATCATTTATAACCATAGATACAAAGGATGTTTAAAAATCCTCAAAAAATTTTTTATTTCTCTCAAAATAATTAATTCATACGTAATTTCCATATTGATCATTTCCTAATATCGAGTTCTATAATGATCATTTGGATACACAAGAAGCGTAATGATTTCGATGAAAATTTTCACCCGGTACATAACACCGAACGAACCTGACGTGGAGGGGCTTGCAGGATGCACAAATTGGTTATCAAAGGATATTACTGCGCTCCGCGCCACCGATACACACTCGATTTGATGTGTTGACGCCAGCATCCCCGTTTCGACACCCTCCCCTCACCCGTTTTACCAATCTCGTCCTCTTTCCCTCTGGACCACTCATCGACAAGCCTCTCTCTCTCTCTCTCTCTTTCTCTCGCTATCTCCTCAAACCCCTAGGAGAGGCAGAGAAAATATTTGCGTACACTTCGGCTCTATCGGATTTTCCACTTGCAGCTTGCTGGCTTTTTTATTAAAAGCTCTTCCGTCCCATCGTCTCTGGGATTCACATGAAATCAATTTCCATCGCACATACTCGAGATGAATTTTATTATCGTGTAAAATTCTCATACTCAAACCACTCTCAAGAGACAGCTTACATCACACCTATCCACACTATATCCACACCACACTATACCATATTCAAAGCCCGGTAATTCCAATCCAATACCTACTCGAGTTACGTGAAGGGGATTAGACCAGGTAATAATCAATGATCAGACTAATTGAGTGAGATTGATTATATCGACAGATACTATTATCTGATACGTGTTCCGTAGTACCATTAGTACCCACACGTCACATCTTGGCGCGAGGGATTAATCCAGGTATATACAGTTACCGACTGTCCCTATGCAAGACTCATAAGAAAAAGGTACAGTTAGGTAAACGATATTATTTAAGTATTCATAATAGAACGAAGCAAGCGTTACAATAGTCGCGTCCTACGAGTAGCAAAGTAAGAATAATAAAGGTAGGAAAGACAACACCGTACTAGGATACAATACTGAACAAAGCCGTTCGGCACTGCTCTGGGTAAAGTATATTATCGCAATGGCGAGAGACAATCGCGTGTAAAACAATACCGCGTGCAGTAGAAAAGACACACACGAGATGACCGTAACGTGTAACCGATATCCAAGCGAGTGGCTGTTCAGTTTCAGCAGTGCGTTTTACGGAATTACGGATACCTGGGCCTTACGTGTCCATAGCCCGTAGATACACGTATCCAACCTTACAATAAATCTTTATTGCCGTACCGGATTTCATCTGTCTATCCAGAGATACCTGGCAGACTGCATTATAGGACAGTGCATCTTGCCACATCCTGAGGTTCGTATTGCACCTACGGGAAATGCATTCTGTCTTGTGCATCAAGTGCAATGGACTTTACAGTGGCTGCTTCCATATCGGATACGATGCGGTCTGTACATCCTGGTTCGATTCTACTTGATCGATACTCAAGGGTATACATATATATACACACAGATAATGATGATCTCTGACTTCTTTCGAATTTAGGGATACCCTGTATACTACGATCGTTAGCGGATACCTGCAATTTGTGACTGTTTGATCGATTCTTGTCGAAGGGGTTGATATAACGGATCATCCCTAGTCAGAGGGTTGAACTCCAGGGTCGGGACCTGGTAGTCACCAATTGATGGTAAGCGTCACGAGTCACCACGCTCGACAAATGTTCTGGCGAGAGTCGACCGATATGTGACCAATCATCATGAAAACGCTCTTCGTCATTGACAATCTGACCAGACGAGTCGATGACTTCAATTTTTAATTCGTTATCAGGTAATCAGGCACGCGAATACGACTGACCATTTTTTTTATTACACATTCGTGTATATATGTATGTCAGACCTTGACTTAATTCTGGCCTTGATACGGCTTATGGATTCTTGGCTCCGTTCAATCTGGCTTTTCGAAACAATCATATGAGACGCTCGACATAATCACACGATATTATGCATGGGATATATTCGGTGCACATCCGCGGGCGTATTCTCCGCGTTGATTTATCGTTGTCTTCATTATTAGGAATGCACGCGCCGCGTGGCCATTATGCGCGAGCCGTAGCTGCAGTGTCTGTCTGTCGGTCTCTATGTGTCTCTGTCCGTCCGTCAGTGCCGGAACGTACAATACCGTACAAGTACGAGTCGCCGTACAATGCCCATACGTGTAGGGACAGTGCACAAGGCTGGCATTGAGACACCTACGCAACCACGGTCAGATATAGATAGACAATTAGCTAGCGTCACCGTCTATAATTCTGTTAGATTAGTGGCCGGGCATCCTGCAGGAATATCTCATGCAATCTGGACGCGTTTGCCAGAGAAATCGGCCAATCCCTCTCCGGTATTCTGGATCGTCGGGTATACCGTGCAGTATGGTTATCTGTACAAGCTCAGATGGGCATTTGAGTATTTCGTATACCGAAGTCAAGTAGATGTCGTCCGTTTAGGATCAGACCGAAGGTAGGGGCCTTGCACGGTGGATAAACGTAAGACGACGTTCCGGATCCCCATAAAATATTCAAGGGTGCGCGCGAGTAATATTTCACGAAGGAAATCGGTCGGTTGATTTTTATAATACTGGTCAAATATAGCCTGGGGGTAGAAATGGCAAGGTCCGCCCGTCTCTCCATCGTCCTCTGCACAAAGGGCCGCGGCATAACAAATAGATGTATAAAGGGTCAATAAAGGCCATAGAAGGAAGGGTCCTTCTCTACCCGGAGGCTCCGGGGGAAATAAATCTGAGCTCCGTAGCCGCCGTCGCGCCGCCAGTACTACCGCCGCGGCGCTTTAACCTCGCAGCGGGATCCTAAAAATCAAGGGGTTGACGACGCCTGATCGCGAGGGTGGCGCGCTACCGGGAACTTTTATATTCGGTTATTGATAAAAAAAAGAATACGTGGGGCGGGTATATACTCGAGGGATTCGACCACTAGAGTACAATGGTTAGCATGAAAATGCCTTATGAAATATTCTATATGGAATTGCTTCGAATTTTTTCTATAACGTGCATCTTTTTTGATCTACTTGCTGACAGTAGATATAACCCGCTCGTTACCAGACTCTGATTCCTTACTACCTATTTCCTTAGCATGGACTGTATCAGGTGACTATTCATACAGGATTTCTGATACTTCTCGGCAATTCCTGCAAATCACAGAATGCACATCATGTTTATGGAGCGCCGGAAGGTCCTGTGGGGTCGCGGGAGAGTCTCTATAAAGACGCACCTTCCGGCTCATTTTACGTCCTTTAAAGTGGACTTTTCATATTTCTCGAACGCCTCCCTATCTCGAAATTGGTCTTCCGAGACCGGGACACCATGAAGCACTACCCAGCGGAGGGTGGAACACCCCCTCTGTTAAAAGGCCCCAAGCTGTCAAGAGGCGGATCCCCAATAAAACGTATCCATGAATTCCTTGGACTCGATATAAAAAGACACTGAACGGTTATCACTGCCCGAGATTATACAAATGGCAAATTTCACATACGTCCGACCACGTATCACGTCACTGTACCGTCGAAACGTCATAACGGGAGTCCGGTCCGCGGTGACGTTTCTGGTAAAAGTTGTACGGCGATGCGTTACGATTAACGAGCATGACGTCACAGTATTTCAGGCAATTTCAAAAGCAATATGCAATAATATTAAAATTAATGAAAGCACCTTCGTAAAAAGCGTAACGCACTCGCGCACAGCTACATAACGATATAGGCAACGAGATAGAGTGAGACAGAAAGACAAGAGCAAGAGCGTAAGAGAGAGAGAGAGAGAGAGAGAGAGTGAGTGGCAGAAGGGAGAGGCCACTCGTAATAATCTCCACTAATTTAGCTTCTGGAATACGGTAACTGTATCGTTAATATTCTGAACCCGGTAAATAATAGATGTTGATGCGCCATTTGGGCCGATGAGATTTCAGGGTGGAGTGTTCGAGCTTGAAGTGGACCGTTGTAACGTTCACGGTACCAGAGGGGGATCCTGCTGGGGGTGTACAGAGGGCGAATTCCCCCCCCCCCCCCCCGACAAATCTCAAACCCCACCCATCCCCCTTTACCCCATACCCACCTAACAGGCAGAATATTCAGACTAGCACAGACCCCGCTAACAGTCATTTATAAATATTACATTGACGTTCCTACGTTTCAACTCCGAATCCCTGGACGACGTTGCTCCACTTTCGAAAATCTAAATTTTCCTCCTGCCCGTCGGTGCATCCTATTGGTATCGCATATGCACTTTCACGTAGGTACCGGTAGAATTGAGGGGCGGTAAAAATTTGACTGGTAAGACAATGATCGTAAACGAATTAAATCTCCATGGTGTATTCGGAGTCTACGTGAAGATCTGATCGGAGTCATAGTCAATAATTTACCTACTGGTTCGTATGTTAATCTTACGTAGCGCAAGCACGTATTCGACTTGGTAGACGTATGAGAACAGGTGAACCCGACCGAGTGGCTGCTGGTTACCTTTAGCCAGACAAAATATTTCTCCCTGTTACAAAAGCCTCTGGGGAACAACCTGCCTGGAATGTGTACTTGCACCGGAGTCCATTTTCCAGTATTCGAGTGTGGATATAAGCAGAAAGGTGTATTGCACACGTGTACAAGTGCATGTAGGCACACGTATGAAGAGCAAGGGTAGAATACTTGACAGGTAGGGAGAGTTCAAGTTCCACTGTCAGTTGTACGAGCACGATCGGTGCCTCGAGAGAAGCTACCCTCAGGGGCGGGGGAGGAGCAGGGTAGAGGGTGAAAGATAGGCATATGTATGCATGTATATAGACAGTCGGTGGATTTTGGAGAAAGCTAGTGGGGGAAATATACGAGGGTGGTTTGGGACCTTTAAGCCGTAGCGCGGGATTTTCAAATTCAATAAGTGATAATCAATGCCAGTGTCTAACAGGTCGAGTGAAAATCGTTCAAACAGTCAATCAAAAGGATTGGACCAATTTTTTTCTTTTAACTTTCATCCCTTTTCTTTTTTATTACAAGCTTCCTTCCTTCCTTCCACTCACAGCACTCGACGCCTGGCGACGTCGAGCTAAACCCGTTTGACGTCGATGTCAAAAGAACCAACTACGATTTGGCCGGATGTGCCTCGTAGTCGACGCCAGAAAAAAAGTGGCGGAAGATCAGTCGACGCGTTCGACGTGAAAAATCCTGAAATTGGAGGCACTCCTTCCGGTTGGTTAGTCAGACGGCGTACACTCATATGTGTACGTAGGTGCCAAGTAAATAAACTGTACATAACATACTCATCGTTCTCGGTACCGAAAGCTCGTTAGAAAATTGTCTATCCAAATCCCACTGGGACCCAAATGACTACTACTTTGACTACTTTGACTACTTTGACAAGCATGTATCATCGATGGCGACCGCGATGTTTCTACTAATAAAAGTATCATAAATCACGAGACTGATTGAGAAGGAAACTGGTACCGTAGCAGGATGACATTTTTTTCTCAAAGGATGCCAATTCTCTCATTTATTAGCACGAAGCATTCAGAGCTAAGAAATAGAAGGAAAGAAGAGAAAAAAATAATCTATTACAGGGCCCAATGTCTGAGCATATTCTGGATACGATAATAATAGGAAACAGCGTCCAGGCGCAAATTAACCTGGGTAATGAAAACACAATGAAATTATAATAAACCAATTGCCAGGTTGATTCGCAGTTAGGATGGAGGCCATTCAATAATAAAACACATACCTCTGTAGCTGCTTCGCCACGGAGTGGGAAGCAAGAGAATTAATTTCTCGAGAGCCTTTATGCTCTCTGACTGACCAAACAGTGCTGCCTGACCCCACCACCACCCCCTCCCGCCCCACAGCCGGCATCTGTACCTTCGTAACATAGACACGTACGTTCTACGAAGTCACGTATGTGATACGTATGAACGCGTCACTCCGTGGGTGTGAGAATGACGTATAGAGAGGGAGTGAGCGAAGGAGAGTGGGAGATTATTGTAAGGAGTGAGACAGAGAGAAAGAGAGGGACCAACCCTTACGAAAATACCTATGCGCACTCATACCTGCAACATTATTAAAGCACATGAAAATTCAAAATACACTTATGGGAAGTGTGCGCCTGGGGAACCGTATAACACAATGATCAAACATGACCGTGCGTCGTTGCGTTAATATTCACCGGCGGAGGTAAGTATAATTTCTAACCGGAGAGAAAATGAGGTTTCAATATGAGAAAAAGCCGGGGTGGGGGGGGGGGGGGTGGTAGTGAATCGTTTGGAGAGATCGTTTAGGATTCGATGGTAATTTAAAAAAAAAAAAACAGAATTTTTTAGAGGTTTGAAAAATGGGGGTTGGAGGGAAGAGTGAAATTTGACTGGTGATCAATTTTGAAGGTATATCACGTTCAAGGGTTGGCATTCGGCATGGGATATGAAAATTCTATATATGAAAGACGCAAGAATTTACTGGCTCATATGAAAATATGTTAACACGTATTCGCCTACGCGATTAGGGGATGATGCTGGAGAAGCGCAGTAGAGCATAAGGGTTAGTCTTTGTTGCGGTCAGACATGGTCAAGAGTAGGGAGAGGAACCTCAAAAAGGGTATGTGTTTTCGCAAATGTAGGTGCGGTTCTCAAGCCAACCCTTATGAAATTATTTCGACCCCCGGGCCAAGTGGCGAGGGAAATAACAACGCGGGAAGAATTATTAGAAAAATTAATTATTTGCCCGGGTCGCTTTATTAATTTTATCATTATTTTTTTTCACCCTGGCCTTACCACTTTACACCCTTTTAACCCTATTCCCCCACCATTCAGAAATAGCGAAAGCAACATTTTTCAAAATACCTATTTCCTAATTGCCTAATTTCATTTCAATTTTCGTTATTTCAAATTTCACCCAAAATTTCTTCCGTAAGTAACCTCCCCCCCCCCAAATCTCATACCTATACTTTCATACTCTCTCTTCATCCCCTAAGCAAAAGAGGAAAGTCAACGTAAAAAAAATGCCTCCGTCCTGACAGCGGCTGCATCCCCTTTACCTTTTCGGCTTTTTTGCCGGTCTGGCCACGTCTCAATTATAGAAAGCCTTGCTTCGACTGCCACGGACGAATTCCAATTAGTCGGTGGCCGTGCCATGTCGCGGGAACCCCGTATGGGGTTTCCCGGATTCTGTACGAGTTCCTTTCACGGAGTGACTCGTTCATTTGCCTTTCATCCCTGCCTTTTCTCTGTCTCTTTCTCTTTCGTTAGGATCCCCACATATATGCATACGTGTTATATTCCACATATCCTCCATAGCCGAGACTGGACCAGGCAATACGTACCGTAACCCATCCCAGAACGTACGCCTGGTTCACAGTCGTCAAAGCCAGCTTGGAACTTCGAAAAGGGTGTTAAAATAAAACATCTACGTCAATTTATCCAGTTCAATGAAATGGCACTGATAGGATGCAATTACAAAGACTTTCCGAGGACCCGATCGATTCCCTGTATCCTTATACCCCATATGATTTACTGCGCACATGGTGCTGCATTCCATTTCAAACAGTCTCATTGAAGGATGTATAATATAATAAAACTAAGGAATTTCGGAAAACGTTAACGCTAATAGTTGAACGAATGTTTCATAGACGGAATCAAGTCTACCTTTAATATGCCGTTTGAATCAGAGCTTTATACAACGTTACCAGTTGAGATAGCTCCCGGCTTGACGTGTTTGCATTTGAGTGAGCCGGCAGTATTGGATGCATATGTTAATCAGCAATATGGCGCGGAGTAGATATTACCCTATACCGTGGTACAACGGTTCTCTTGGTTCTCGTTCACTCTCACTGTACCAAACCCAACCACTACCACTGGAATAACCACTAGCAGTTACGCTACCATCAGCATCACTGCCTTCGCCATCTCAAACTCCCCGACTGTCTATAAACCAAAACTACCGCTGGTCTATACAGTGTGGCGTCTCTAGGATTTCTGATCCCGAATTCGCAGTACCGATCCGTCAAACTTCACCATTGCGGTATACAGTGAACGCATATGTGAATTATCATACATATCACGAGGGAGTGATTTATTTTGGATTGTTATTTTTCAAAATTACTATTGATCGTTATTAACATATTTTTTATGTCCTACACTACTACGAGGGGTTAAGCGAATTTTATACTTGACTAGGTCAAAATCGAATTTGAATGAGAAATTCATAACGGAGCATCATCCTTGTGCCGATTAAAGATTCACGTAGCTTTGATCGTTCGTGCGATTAAAGTGCCTCGGAGCCAATCGAGAAGTCAAATCTTTAAGACTCTCAGGGAATTGTTTCAAAGAGTATGATAAAAACGTCAGACTTTGAAATTAACCGACGTTTACTTCGAAATTACTCAATGGTATAAGCGCAAGGATACAAATACCACAAGGGACAAATATTCGTGAAGGAATCTTTAAAGGGATTCAAATTTCCTTTCAACCACTACATCAGACCCAGGCTCTGCAACCGTCTGTATAAAAGATCTTTACAATCTGTACAAACGATAGTCGTCCCTTTTATCAATCAGTCGGTAAATTTATTCGATTAGATTGTTGAATATAAAAAAAATAATTTTTCCGTTTTTAGGTAATCTTAATGATAAAAAATAAAAAATAATAATATTTATCACCATATTATATAAGACCTAAATCACGAAGAGCATCAAGTACTAAGACTGCCCTTTACCTAGATGTATATATAAGTCAGCTAAATGGGGTGTGAAATCTGTTTTCAACCAAGAACGACAGACTCGATCGCCCTTGTACCTTTCCCTTCGGGACCCTTCGGAACCTTTCGGAACCCTTCGACTCCTGTCCTATGACCCCAGCACACTAGGAAGGTTCAAACATCATCTAACCTTTTCACCTAACCTTCCGTCTGCTAATCACCCCACCCACCCTATTCTACAACCAATTGCCGTCCTATAGGTACCTTCAGCCATCCCTTTCTTTCCCCATAACCCACCCTTTGCTACAATTTGACCAACCGACATTTTGACAAAGGGTTAATCGTCCAGCACTACCGAGTCTATTTCTCCTATATGTATGTCATAACTATCCTGCATATAAGACAAGGGTAGAACTTACTGTCACGTACTCGTATATACTCTTTCAAGAGCATTTAACGTCGATTCGAAAAGACGTATCGTTTTGGGGATTCAATGGAAACATCCCTTTATCCTGGCCAATCGTTTGCAATACATCGGGTTTCCGTTTACAAGCGCACAAATCCTCCCTCTGGAGTATCCCGGCATCCCTTTGCCAAGGGTTGATTTACTGTGAGCTCGAGGGTCGAAGGAAATTCTTTTACCCACTTTCCCATCCCCTCTCTCACTTTTTCCAAAGACACTGTCAGAATAGTCGATATGGATTTTCCAGGATCTCGAGTGGCACGCAATTACGTGCATGCACAAAGTTATATGCAACGTCTGGCAATAACGAATATCTATTTTCTTGAAAACAAGAGAGATGGCAATATTATATATTGCGCGAGCCACTTATTATTATCTCTAGGTAAGCAAGGAATTCGATTCCGCTTCTCGGCATAGCAATACAGCCAAGTCTATTTCGTAGTGTCACGAGAAATAGCTCCTATATCACTCGACATAGATGCACGTGAAATTTCCAATTTCGCCATTTCGCCACCGAATGGGCACCCAGTATAACTGTTAGTCCTGTTACGCAAGTGCACGTGTCAGTCCCAGTGTTAAGATGCATTTCGATCGTACAACTTCTGGAAAGTTTCTAGAACTTCAATGAAGAGGAATACCTATGGATAAATGACATACGGAAATGATCCATCTTCAGCATTCGCCACGTCGAAGGCTAATGGGATCAGGGTAAATTGGTAGTAATATTTTTTTCCCCAGGATCTATTGGCAGCCCTGTTACCTTCCTGGTGGTGTCATTTTTTTTCGTCGATCTTATTGGAAAGATCTTTAGTCATGTCGAGATGGAAAAGGAATAATGAGATTCTTGAGATATTTTTGTGCACACGTTATACGTATATATTTATCGAGATGAGAATTCAGAAGGATTCTATTCAGGATACCGAAA
>JARQSV010000638.1:556911-570044 GCA_030142285.1 Calameuta idolon
GATATTTTTGTGCACACGTTATACGTATATATTTATCGAGATGAGAATTCAGAAGGATTCTATTCAGGATACCGAAATGGCCGATGAGAGGAGCAGATGGTTCCGTTGTTCTATAAATTAACGACATCGCTCCGGCTGTTTGCTATATTAATATCGCCTGCGGTTTGGATGCACTTGAGAATCTTAGGCTTGGAATTCATAAGGTGCTAATAGAATTTTCGGCTGGATGTTCTGAGAGCTACACTAATAATACGTGTAGGTGGGTCCCGACTTTACCTTATAGAAAATAAATATAGGTGGGAGTGAAGGTCCCATTTATAACAAACGTGTGAAAATATTCTTACGGTATACACGAGTAATTATCAAAAATATCTACCGTGGGATTTTAACAAAATTTTATCAATATTTCTACTAGTAATATATAATTATATAATACTGAACTTTGACCTTGTTAACTCCACATACACGAGTCAGAAATAGATAGACTTATCGTTCTGTCGAAATGAGTCCCAAATTTTTTGGGTCAGTATTTTTCACGAGCAACTCGCATATTAATGCTAGGCAGAGGTAAAATTTTACGTACATGGGTGAGATATAAGGCCCAATTTGAAAAGAGTTGCAGGCAATCAGCCTGCAATGTGCTTCTCGTACAATTACGTTAAAACGTGTAACACGTGTTTGTCAAGTGAAGTTTCTCGGAGGCTGAGAAGTTTCGAAATCATTCAGCGTTGATGTATTTGCCGACGAAAATTAATATCACTGTCTGCGACAATCGCATGGCGGTAGGAGACTTAATCGCGTTAAGCTTGTGTCTGGGCCGCTTTGCACCAGATTCAGCAGGATAAGAGATTCCCGGCCGTTTTAGGAAACGGTGGAGAAGGAAGCGGCGTCCAAGAGCTCGATATAGGAGATCGACTCTCGGAAGACTGACTTTGTTCCGGATATCAGGCATTACCTGGTACCCTTCATCCCATTTGAGTACCGACCGGCAAGCGCTGCCCTCCTGCGACAAATTTTTCAATTACAACTCGTATAGTAAACGAGTCAACGATTTTCTAGAGTGGGGATACAGACTTATTTCGTTCCATAATTCTAAGCTATAGCTATACTCAACTTTGGACAGGTATTTTAAAAATTTCTATAGCACGAGATAGTCTCGTTGGCTATTCCTCTAACTATAGCAACAACGAACTTCCGGGTTTCTTTCTATATCCTTTTCCGTTTTTTATATCTAACCAGATGCCATCTCTGCGTCGTCCTTTATAAGGATTTGATCCCTTGGACAGCGTATTATACATTATAGAATCGGACGGTATATATTTTGTCCAACTTCATGCAGTCGGTATTAACTAAAACGTCGCTTTTAGATGCGCAGGACGACGGGGCTCGGCTTATCTTTCACCAAACGCGACATATAAACATCAATTCAATGTATGAAATCTGTCAAAATGAATTTCGCTTGGGAGCTACCGGGGAAACGTAGCCATCATTTTTCTTTCCCGAGGCCGAATGTGATCTTGATATAAAATATCGTTGTATTATTGCCACCGGAAAACTTCCTGGTCCTTTAACGTCGGGAAGCCCCTTTACCTTGAAATACCGAATCCCTTTTCTCTATTCTTTTTATTATCCCTCTCTTCGCTCCCTCCGTAAAATCCGTTAGTCTTGTAATACAGGAAACGGAACATGTTACCTACGCATCGGTCTTCTATTAAAGAAAGTCAATGACGGGACGAATGTTTTCTCTTTACAAGCCATTAAAAAAAAAATATATATATCGGCTATGGTATTTTATAATTTTTTTTTATTGTCGTTCAGGAGCAATAACCACTTGACACTTCAGTAAAATCAATTAGAACTACTATACTAATCGAGAGGGTGTTGTAACGCACGGACTATAGGAATGGGACTGATAACTTTTTTTTTTTACACAGTTCAAAGGTTACAATGAACTTTGTGCTACTTTTGTCGTGACTGATAAAATTTATTAAATTTTTGTTATTTCAATCTATCCGATATACGGATATGGATCGAGTTAAGCATATTATACAGTGTGATATAGAAAAATTGACTTTAGTCGAAAGTGGTATGGAGTGAAATGGGTGGACAACCAAAAACGTGGATGGCTATTAGTCAGGTATGCGGCTGACCAATTAAATGTAAATGTTTGTTTATGAGTTTGGTAGAACGCGCGGACGTTTATTGATGTACAGCATTAGCCAACGCATCGACGTGTACCTGTCGGCCAGTATAAAATGAAATTGTAGACGAAAGATAACACTGCGGGACTTTAAATCAAACCTATCGTCCATTATGGCTGCGGATAGTCATATGAGTTAGAATGCATATATCAAATAGTATCATTTCAAATTTTGTACACGAAATTCATTCTATGGATAAGAGATAAAAGTTAACAGAAAGTATATTAATAGCGATTAAAAAATTTTTCTTTAAATTATTGATCGACAGGAAAAATCAATTGATCGATTTCATGATTTTTTATGGGAGAAAAAAGATAATATCAAGACATCATAAAATTTTTAAAGATTATAGAAGCAATATTGTTCATGGGGTAAAGTTCGAAAAGCGGAACGGATACGTATGGATCTATGAGGATCCATGGGGCGCCGGGCACCCGTGGTGTAGGGTGTCCGCCATCTTCAAATTTATTAGTCGGGATCCGTATCGGGACGATCTGCCCACCGAATAAATTGCTCATAATTTTTAATTTTATAGCGCAGCTCACAATACCCATGACAATGGTGGCTCAGGTTGTGACGTTCACTTATGGCCATTTACGTCTGGAGACGGAAGCATTGATTAGGAGACATCTGTTGTCTTCTTGAATTTCTTTCTGTATTTCTGTGTACTTATGTGCTACCTGTATATGCATGAAACGACTTGGGGGTTATACTGAATTCATTCTTGGATTGGTCTGATCTTGTTATATTCTTTTTGTAATTATTTGATGATCCAATCAGTGAACATTGATTATGCCATTTAGAATTGTGATACAATCATTTAGGTGAATGCTGATTGGTCTGATCGTGGGTGGTTAACTTTTTTTTTTCTTTGATTCAGAAGAATTTTTTTTTTTCATGTAATATAGAGTTCTTGTGATATTCCAGGTTGTACTGTTTATCCTATGGGTTTTGATTGGAAAGGTTAATTTTTGGGGTGAATTGGCGAAATAATTAGATCAATGTCCAATAAGAGTGGGTCGCAATTTATGTAGTGTTAAATATGTGGCCGGCAATAGAGAGAGTAACCCTCGTACGCAGGATCTTCGCTTAATTGGAAAGCCACGGGGCTTTCCGAACAGTTTAACTGGGCCTTCGTTGCTATCGTCTCCACCATCATAATGTAACGGGGGTCCCTTCTGTATTACAGTAGTGGATAGGGGCTAACATCCCATAGAGTTTCGTAGGAATAGAATCTTCGGACTAGACAAACCTACCTATACACTTCTACCATCCTATCGTTGATGTTTAAGTATATATAAATTCATTAAATTTTTTCTTCCAATTTCATGCCGTAAGGTTAGCGAAACGTCAGTAAACGTGATTAGCAAATTAAAAAAAAAAATCAAAACATTATTAGAAAAAAAATTTGAGAACCTCTGGATTTCGACGGTAGCAGGACGCTGGTCGTACCGTAGGAAATGGCCTGAAGGTTGTATTAGGATGCCAAACGATACACCCTTAACCGAACGATACGGATCCATCGAGTATGGGGTTGTTCTATCGGCCGTTAGCAAGAGTTTCGTTTGATTGGCCGAGTCCAAATTCCCTGGACTAATTGCTACTCTCACTATAATTCCCAATGTATCCTTTAGAGCCAAAGTCCCAACCCCAACTGGACTCTGAAATAATTCCTGAAGGATAGTTTGCCGTACTGAGTGGATAGATACACGAGTATCAATAGGGTGAAGTAAAGTGGAGTATCTGATGGCTGAAGGGTAGATTTTAGAGAATGCATTTCCGTCTGCCAGGGGTGAAATAGTCGTACTATAGGTATAGGGTAGGTACTCGTGAGGTAGTAGGGGTCGTAACTCGCGATCAGGTGGCGAGGTGCCTCGCCGGTTTCTCCCTTATAAATCTCCGCGACACGCGATGATCGAAAAATATTACAAGAATATATCAGGGCCGTCGGCGCCGCCCTACTCTTCTCTAGAAGCGCCGTTACCACCCCTTTCCGATGCTCAATGCCTCACAGGGGCTAGAAGCTCGAAGAGTTATATGGGACGCGAGGTGGGCTGATGTCTATATCCCAAGACAATGATATGTGACCCGAGCAATATCAATAATTTTCGCATTTTTCTGCCGTATATTTTTTCCGACCACCCTTAACCGCCACCTACCCTTAGCAACGCACCCTCCTGCCACTCTAGGTACCCCCGGCTGATTTCTCGCCAGGAGTCTCGGAGAACGGCTCGCGAGCAACTGATTTTCATCAAGACATTTTTCTTTCCCTTATTTATACTTTTTTTTTCTCCACCCCGTGCATTCATACCGAGCATCCCCTATTGTTTTTACAAACGTCAAACCTTTAGCGTTTCCGGTATGGTCTTTCGTGCGGACCCTCTAAGCGACTAAGGAGAATAACAGTTCGATACCAATTAGCGAGAAACTACCCTTAGCGCTGGTCAGCTCGTAAAAAGAAACTGCCGTAGGTAAGTAGGTATGCCTCTAGCATTAACTACCATGGTGGGTAGAAACGTGGTCGGGACTGTGAGCAGGACTATGGTCCAGGAGCATAGTCAGGACCCAGGAACGTGGCAGGAGTGCGCGGGCCACGTTAATTGAACGCACCGCTCCTAACGGCCTTCCAACCCTCCACCGACCACCATCCCCATCCAATGGCCATCCTTACTACTGCAAATCTATACCACTTACTTTTATGGTTTCCAAGCCTAGTCGACTGTACATACTGCCTACGCACTTTCCAAGCTGGCAAATAAAAATCCATCCACCATACAGCAAGCTGTACCAATTAACTCAGAGCATTGGACATTTTCACTCACTGCCCTAGGAGAATTTTTTTCGGGAAAATTTATCGACAAACGTTTTAAGTATATCGACCTAAAAGTTTCGTCGATATGTCTGGAACAGCAGTATATTAACCTGGTAGTGATTCACACATGACACATATGTATATTTCTGGTAGGAGTTATTGGTACGTTGCGGTGAGAAAGTCGCGGTAATTCTTGGATAAAATGTTTTATTGTCACTTGGGAGGGATTGACCAGGTCGAATAAGAGGGTCGAGGAGGGTCGAAGAGGATGAACTACGGTATTCAAGGATTCAGGAAGAGAGTCAGTCGTACCGAATAGATAAAAAGGAACGAGAACCCAAGGTAGAGATCTGGACCTCATCCACACAGCATCCGGAATTGACCGCCGGAATACGCCGACCATGGTAATATCGGCCTCAGGATTTTATGGCTTGTTTCGCCGCTGACAGGGGTTCTCAATTAACACCCCTGCCGATTTAACCAACCCCTATTACTCGACACCGAAGAATAGCTACATATATGACCCTCAATGCTCTTAGCTTGTTACAGCACCAAGTATTATTTACCACTACTCAACCCCTTCACTGATACCCCATTAATTAATTTTTAAATAAAAACACCCTAATGTATCTAATTAACCGATCGATGCTTTGATACCACGGAATCATCCCTTAAGAGAAATAAATTTTTTTGTTTCTACCATACCGACTGCTGCTAAGTAATAAAAGCTGATAATAACGATAAGCTCCGAATGGCCTTTACAATATGTAAAATATACAGTAATTATATGACTCGCAATTATGCGCAAGGGTTAATTGAATTAGAATTTCACTTGGATTCGAGGAGTCCTGTCTTCTTCCCTCTGTCTTGTATCTCCTTTTACCTACAGCATCCCCGTAGGTATTTCGACCGCAGTGTAGCAGCATAATGGCGCAATTTCGACCTATTATAAAATCAACTAAAACCATACGTGACAAAAAGGAGAGAGTGCTCGAGCAGGTACGACGAATTAATTTAATCAGAATAAAGCGTGGTCTTGTGTAGTATCGTACGCCAGTACTATTCTATTACTACCCCACGAGTATTCTGCATACATTTGCGAAACTACTAACAGTTCGTATCCTTTGATCTCAAATTAACGTTCGTTTGACATCAATTTTTCAACATCCCTTTGACCGCGTTCCGTATCAAAAATATATTAACATTGTCAGAGATTGATAAATCGAGGGGGATGCTCGAGGTAGGAAAAATAAACATGTAGGAAATGTTCGGTAACAGGTAAAAAGAAAGGATAAGGTAAACGAATGGGGAAAAAGAGGAGAGGGGATGCTGTACATCCAGATGGCCCAGTGGGAAGTCAAAATGACACCAGTTCCTACCGTATACCCTTGTAACTACCCAAAGAAAAAAACAGGCCCACCACAAATTGGCCATTCGGTCCCGTCGAAGTTGGCTACCCTAACCTAAAGGTATCCAAGGCTTTGACCATATTGCCAAATATTCGGTGACATCAAAGAGGTCCACTACGATATTGATACTTAGCGAACAAAAGAGGGTGACTGTGGCACATTATCGTAAAGGCTGGGTAAGCACGTTCCTGCGATTATCCTTTCACGTGTCTTTTTCCACCCTGATCTCAAACGTAGTAGCCAGTAGCATATATATATATATATATATATACTGGCTCTTCACTTCTTTCTGGACCAGAAGAAACGACGAGACGAGATGAAACGAAATGAAAGAGAAACTTACCGAAGGACTATACTTTTACTGGTTTACCAGCCATAGTTTTATACTCACGCAATACCGACACGCTAGTACCTTAAAGGTCAGAGTCAGAGTCTATGAACGCAGCTTTAAGATAAGAATTAAAAGATTCCGCAGAGCGTCTTCCTGTTCTCCCCTCGTCCCTTCAGCAAGACTCAGCCGCAGTTATGGTCTGCAACGTAATATCTAACGACGCGAGTACAGAGAGTAAACTTTACGCGGATACTTCATCCAGTTTTTTCTGTTTGGCCATACGTCAGTTTCTGTGGTTTTAAAATTATTTTAACGTCCTGCCGTCAAAGGGTTGCGGTTCGCATCTTGTCGAGGGGGATTTTCTTTTTTTTTTCCTTCGTAGAATGCATTGCCGCGGAACCATTTCGTGACCTTAGGTTTATAGCGCGAGTGCAGTTATTTTGAAAAAAAAAAAAAAATTAGACCAGGTACAACAAGAAGACGAAAAATATATGGATCGCGTGCCGCAGTACCTAAACTAGTCCTGGCGCATCCTTTGGCTGGTGAGGTCCTGTATGTCCTGGTGAAGACATCCCAAGTGATATTTCTTATTGTCACCGGGAATTGGACGGGCCGCTAAGCTGCCGCTTCCTTTGCCCCGATAAATCAGTCCTCGTAAATAACATCGAGTGTCCGGGGTCTCCAACTCTTCCCCTCTCACTCATCCGTTCGCCAATCCCATTCTTCTCTCTCTTACCCTCTTCCTCGTCCCGAGCTAAGAAATAAAGAGCATCCAATGGACTACGAAGGGTCCTTCGTCTTCCACTATTTTAACCCTCGAGTGAACTTGCTTCACCTCACCACCCCATAGCATCCATCAAGTCCAGTCTTTTCATCGAATCCTATCAAGTCTTTGATTCTTCCGTTCTGTACCATTCTTTACTTCGTTATCACCACCGATAACAGTTCCTAGTCAGGATCTAATTCATAATTGATTTATTTAAATGACGAACGATTTTCTTTAAAAATCATTGCGGGACTCAATGTTACTATAGGGTGTCCTATTTACAAAGGGATTCTGTGCTACAGATCTTTATCAGGAGGAATATGAAAAGTTGGTAGAAATTGAAGAAAAGGCCAAGGAGAGTACGAACGAATCCAAGTGGTGGTAAAGCATGTCTGGGACTTGTGGAAGAACACGGGACGCCATAAGTGGGACTCGTGTGTCTTTCGCGAGGGATCGAAGGGTCCTATTCGCGTGTATCAGGACTCTCCTCAGTATCACGCTGCTGGAGGCACGTTGATTTATACCGGCAGTAAGATTTATACGGAAGAGCCATAGGGATTGAGTCGCAACACGGCGCCGACTTATCGCGAGTGGGTAGAAGCAAACACACTGAGAATGAAGCGAAAGACTTGAGAACAACTGCGCGTATCGATCGGCCAAATTTATGGGAAGTTTAACAACATTATTCTTCGTACTCCATGCGAACACACTCGTTACCGGATTCACGTCCTGAAAATCCATTCCGCTTACTTCCGCTGCTAACGGCATATTGATTTATTATAAATAAACTTGTATAACGATCGATCAAATACTTGAGGCTTATATACACGGGTATACCGTATACACAGGTTTTACGACACCAGCTACAAGATTCACTTGGATCTTTAAGTTCTGAATGTCTGCAAAGATGCGATTGAGAATTGCGGCGTCCCGCAAGACGCATTAAAAGGTGCAATAAGCATGTTGCATCGGTACAAAGGCGTAGCCGCAAAAAAGTCTTTATTGGTAATTTTGCAAAGACCGCAATGGCGTCAAACGAAACGTGCCGACAAAGTCTGATATTAATTACGATTCGAAGGAAAGAAATTTTAGTACAGTATTTTACGAAGAACGTTGAGACAATAGATTTTAATTTTACTGTAGAAAATAAAGTTATATAATTTTGTATTTCTCTCTCTCTCTCTCTCTCTCTCTCTCTCTCTCTGCTCCATTAGGCTGTCTCTGTCTCTCCTGTATATTGTAATCTCTTAACGCAGTACACGATCCCATACAAGTCTCCAGGGCAAAAAGTCCGGAACGCCGTAGAACAAAGGCCAGTCTCCCTCTCATGGCGTAAGGTGGAATAAGGTGGAATTACAGAAACGTAGAAAACCAGTTATGAAGCACAGTGTGTATATACGCGATCGTTATTATATCCCTCGTCACGTACGGAGATGCGGTATGATAACCTCGGTAGAACAAATACGATACAAGGTAGGTAGGTACCTACGTACCTCTGTTACCTACCTACCTGCCTGCCTGTCCTATGGCATTGCGGAGAATCATACAGAGAGGCGATCTCGCAGTCAAGGTCCCGCTTTAATCGTGGGCCTTATAAATTCGTCAGCCACCGCGGATTTAGTGGGCCCCATAAAGCGACCACGCCGGATAAAAACCGAGAGTGGGAAAGATAAAATGGTAAGAGAAGAAAAAAAAAAATTAAGGGAGAAAAGATTGAAGAAACTGTAGAAATAAATATGAGGACAGTCCACATATCCGAGAATTACCCGTGCGCCCCTGTATACGTGCGTGTATGAGAGTGAGAGAGATAAAAACAAACTGGACGTATATCTATAATTAGAGATCCAGTTCGGCGAAGCGGCGACCCATAAGAAGAAAGGGAACCAGAGATTATCCAGTGAACTTGACCTTGCGCGACACAACCAAAGCCAGCCTTTACCTACAGTAAGACAGGTGCGCGGGCTTCGATGAATTATTAAGGTTGCCCTCAAGTAACGAAGAAGTATCGTGTGTTTGACTTATGCTAGTCGATCCTATCTGAACGAGTCTCGAGTGCTGAAGACATAAAACTACCGACGCTCAAAGCGCTAAACTTCTCAGGCTTAACCAGACTCCCGGAATCACGCGTTGACTTTTTTTTTTGGAAAATAGTATGAATAAATAAAAAAAGAAATATATATATATATACACACGTCCGTTAAAAGTTCGACGTATGGGATTACCCATGGTCCATCGGTTGATTAACGATCGAAGATAACGCGAGCTTTGGTGTCATTCCTCAAAACCGCGAAAACCCTGTAACCTTTAATGGACCTGATAAGGATTCATGTAGATTCGACTTATTGGTATTACTTATTTAACGATAAAAAAAAAATTCCGGAGGTTATTAACACCGCATCGTGACAAATGACAGGACGCGGCTCTCTTACAAGCAACCGATGTATTATGGAATAATCTACGCCTATGCTGGCTATCTTCAGTATTGTTAGATCATTAATAACAGACGTATAGGACTGGGCGACAAATTAGCCGATAGCTCAATGCTAATTTTTTTCTCTATGCTTGGAATACATCATCACGCGTGATCGTCGGACGCGAGAATGACTTTTTCGAAAAATCTGTATATTTCGGAGCGAGGACTCGAGAGAAACAATAAGGTGGTGAAATGGTCTCAGAGTTAAAGGATTATGGGGTATTGAAAAAGGAAAGAATATAAAAAAAAAGGTAAATCCACATACAGGGATCTTTATCGCCTTCAGCTCGTTCAATTCGCATAATAAACAATCCTTGGCGAAGTAACGGCCAAGAAACCGGAACATATCTCGTGCGCGGCTCGGCGACAAATAAACTATTATCGCCAGCGACAAGTTCTCTCACGCCTGTGCCCTCGCACCGTGCCACACCATACTGACACCATAGGCATATAGCGCCCCACACATGGTCGTGCGTGAATCAAACGTGAACCCGCCCAGGAATGCCTCAGGACATCGAAACATAGCAATGCTTTATGGTGGTCCCTGGCTGAACCTGATTTATAAGTGCATTACTACACCATGGAAAAGGAGACCTGAGAGGACCGGCTATCTATATTCTATTGGTGGTTTCACCATACACACTGATGTCCAGGACGTGTACAGGACCTTTCAGAATTGAAGGGTCGTAAAGGAGCATGGACAGGAAGTTGGAGTAAAACCATGTATAAGTAAACAAAAAAAAAAATTAAATAGCTACATAAGAAATTAATTTTGTCACGTGATAATCGTTAGTCATAATAATTAATTATAATACAGTTTGGCATATTAATGGCGTCTAGTTTTATCCTACGGTTTATCCAGAGAGTGAAACTAGCGAAGGTCCGTTTGATTCTGAGCTCGTAAAAGACCCTGTACTCGTGCCCAGTCACACACGGTTACGTTTCCACATATGAGTATGTTGGTGATATCGTTGGCATTATCGCGTACGACATTACCCACCTTTGACTAATGTCCACGAACGAATGCCTACGCTTTGCCGATTTATAATGTCAAGGAGATGTGGACAAACACTGGGCCCCAATATATTTCAGATTATGGCTAAGCCTTGAGCGTCACGGGGCCAGGGTACCGTCTCCCCCTTTCTGGATACCAGAATCCCATAACGTCCATGACTGTTACATCCATGGTAAAGGATGCATCATGGTAACCATGAGGAAACAACCATAACACCAGAAGTGCATCATCTCTAGCGATCAGGAGAGATCCCTCGTGATAATGCCCACCGATCTACCATCGGCGTCCTATTTATCCCGTCGAGTAGCGGTCCCCATAAAAGTCCCATATCGATGCCCGTCTCGGCCGAGGACATGAGAGAATTAAGAAGAAAAAAGGATCTTTCAGGCTCGGTCACGTGACACTGGATACGTCAGAATGACGTTCGGCGGACCGTAACGTTTCTCGTCACCCTGTGAATTCGTAAAACAAAAATGGCGTTCGCGTGAGCACGGTATACGAAGATGCTGGAGGTCCTCGAAGAGACGCTGAAGGAGAACGTGTAGGTTGACGAAGGTGGGTCGGGGTGGCTGCTGAAGGTATAGGAAGGACGTAGGATAGAGGGTGAAGGAAGGCATGTGTCCCAAACGACGTATGCACGCCGAGACACGTAAACGATATATCAGGGGGTTAGCCGCTGGGGACGGACGACCCAGGCCATCTTTCTTCTACTTATACGTGTGATATTCACATGCGCAAACGTGATACACTCTATAGAGAGATGTGGCGGCAGATACCCCACCAGATACTCAGGCCAGAAGCAGCTCTCGTGAGCTGTAAATGTATTAAGGTTTGATGACCGTGGTGGGAGCCCTTCGAACTCGGGGGTAGGTGGGAGGAGGGGTTGGTCGGAGAAGATCCACGTATCAACGTCATATACGTATGTACTTACCTATATATGTATTACTATGTAAAAAGTACCTAGAGCATGCAAGAATACCGTTTCTACCAAAAAGCACCCCTGTACGACTATGCTTCTTTCATTTTAATCGAGTAACTACTGCCTGGCGACCTGGTTACATTATTGATAGGGTTTTTTTTATTTTTTTTTTCATTAATACAGCCGAAAAGGACGATCGCATTATTTTCAGATGTACTCCTGCCGATTCTGACGTTTATCATGGATTCGAGTGTCCCGGTCTCATTTGTTTATTTATTTATTTTTTATTCCTCTACAGGAGTTGCCTGCGAAACGAAGTCTCGATGTGGGATTCTCTCACGGGGCATACCTACTAGGTTCTGGTATGCTGCGCTATAGTAGCTGGTTACATAAGGGTAGTCTGTTCTGCGTACGGGGTGTGCGCGAACGAGTGTGTCTTGCATTATTACGTCCTTATATTATATCGCGAAGGTACAAATGCCTGTACGTATGTAAAATTGCTAGCCACGGCCGCGCGGAGCCCTGCGCCATAATAATATCTGTGCTGATAAATGAGACACATAACCGTACGCCTGGCCCTCCCGTATGTCTTGGCTTATTCCACTTTTGCGGCGATGCATTACGAATTTTACATTCTACAAACGGCGGCCCGCTATCTTCTGCGACACGCGATCCTTCGAGCTACGACTACCTGCTACACACCTCCCACGTTACTACTGTGCCCGCCTAGAGAAAGCAAATTTTCTTTATTTTTATTTTTTTTTTTCAACACTTTGCCTTTGCCACTTTCTTTATTCTATTCTTGATTTATTTCATAAATCTTTTTTTTTGCCGCAGACAGATCGTGATACTATTGACGTATAGATTTGGATATATTTATCACAGCAGTGGATACATACCGTATCAGAACCAGACTGTGACTCTTTATAGGTTGAAACGTAAAATTGGCATGTGTCTTTCCTGGCACGTATGCTCAATTTTGGAAATCTCTAGCGGCTCGTTTCACGGAAATAGTAAGAGAATATGAAAACAGTTTGACGCGAGGGGAAAATCGCGCGAGCGCTCAGACGCGTACATGTGGATATACATTTATGTATGCATATGTGGAAAGGGTGTGGGGAGAGAGAGAGAGAGAGAAAGGATGTCTGGTGATAAATAGGAAAAGATTTGCAAAATATATAGCAGCAGTAACGCCCTGAGTCCTGGT
>JARQSV010000638.1:570144-627116 GCA_030142285.1 Calameuta idolon
AGAGAGAAAGGATGTCTGGTGATAAATAGGAAAAGATTTGCAAAATATATAGCAGCAGTAACGCCCTGAGTCCTGGTAGAAAAGATGCTCTTGGAAAAGGTAGAATCAGAGTGTAGCTATATCTATACTACGTAAAAGAAAAAAAAAGAAAAGAATATAAGATAGAGACACTTTCGTGTACATAACATATAGAGAGACAGACATATTGGTGTTAGCGCATTAGGTATATTCGCCAGATATAGAGTATTAAAATTTATCGTAAATTCTGTGGATCTTCGGATAAACGGTAGGAGAGTGTAAAAGGAGAAGAAGAAAGATAGAGAAAAATATTAAGAGGAAAAAAATTAGAATTCCACCATATTTACTACGTGAGGCAGATCTCACAGATTTGACTTCTTTTTCACTGGTCGATTTTCTTTTTTTTTTCTTTTAATACTGTTTCTACCTACCTTCCCTTCTCGTCTCTGTGACTTTTTTGGATTAAGGAAATACCGTAAATAATGAAATGCCAGCCGATGTATCACCGGGAAGTTCGGCAGCCATTATTATTCGACGCGTGTACTTCGTAAAACCCAGTACACTCGTACCTATTCCTTTATTCCTTCCACCGAAAGACACTCATCTCCTTTCTGCTCCCTCGAATCCTATTACTCGTACGATCAACATTGGTAATTTTCCATAGAAAAGAAAATCCTCCGGTACGTATATCATTCATATGAATGACTCGTATACGTACCGGACATCGGTTATTACCATCAGTCGCCATTGAGCATCTTGAAAATATAATCTATAAGAGTACTAACTGGCGTACGTTTATTAAAGAGATGAATAAGGATTGGTCCAACGTCAAAGAAGAAATGAAAGGTAAATGATAGTATGAGGAGGATAAGGAAAAAAAAAAAGTAAAAAAAAAAAGAAAAAAAAATATAGTAAAGGATCGCAGTCAAAATACTCAGCGCGGAGCCGTATCCGCCGATAAATTATTATCTCGAAAAGATTAGGCCCGATGTCGCGACCCTCATAAATATCGGTATATTTTCGGTGCGCTAAGCCGATTTTCTTTCTGCCAATGGCTTCGAAAGGTAGCGGCTGCCAAATCGTGCAAAATCCTCTCGCATTCCCTTAACGCTACTCGCGCCATTCATTCTCTCTTTATAGACCGGGAGATTAAAGATGCTTCCTCTATTTCTTTTTCTATATCAGTTCTCTGTGCAAAAACGAAGGAGATTCTTCTGATAAGAATTTTTTTATTTAGGTAAAAAAAAATTGATAAAACCTAATCTGTCGCGCGATACTCGAGTTTGAAAATTGTATTGAATGTGAAAAAAATTTTGCAAAATTTTTATATCAAAATAATATTGATCACGTGACCATCGAGATGACAGGATGAACGATATCATCAAAACCGTACAGCGATCCCGAATCGGTATGCAAGCCGTGTTCTCAACAATACGACAATTTATATGGATTTGGAGAAATCCTCAGCATCTCTTCGGGTCCAACCTCGAGTTTTACCTTCCGCTGCTTTCAATAGGCTCGCCGCTTCTCGTTGCTCTTTCTGGCACTCGGATCGTTCTGGCCGAGCATCAGCAGGGGTTTTATCTCGCATTCAGTCACTACAGCATCCTTCATGGATGGATCGGCAATCCTCTTTAACCCTCCTGTAGCCACCCTCTGACTGTCCTCCTCGCACACTCGCACTTCCATCCTTGAGCGTCCTTTGCGTCGAACCCCTGTAACCCTCCCCCCCCGCCACCCAAAGAACCCCACAACCTGCCCACTCAATGCGAGATTATGCCGCTCGCTCGTCTGAACGATGAGTGCGAAAACGCGCGAGCGAGGATTTATCGTAATTTTCTACCGAAAGGATAACTCCGGCTCTGTCTCTGTCTACGTCATTGGTGGGTTCGACCATTTTTGTTCTCTCCCTCTTACAATTTTTATGCCCCTTTACGCTCGACTTCCTCTATCGTAGTCTATACCTATCCATACTCCGGGAATTCTTTTTAGCAGCTACCTGACTCTGAATTCTGAGTTCATTCACCGGATATACGTGATACACGCATGTATATCTATATAGACCCAGTGCACTCTTTATTTAAAGGTTCCTACGTTACGTCGATATGCCCTTTTTAGTAGACCCAGACGGCCGCTTTCCCTGGTTATAACGATTTTGCAAACTGCTCTTCTATGCTAATATTGATAAGATAGGAAAGAGACTCTTTCTGTGGAATCCCTATGGGATTTCTGTTATACATTGAAAATTGGTTCTGTCGTATCATCGACCTATTGTCGACCTCAAATTTTCAATTAGCTCAATCAGCCTTACACGTGCTCTTCGATCACGTTAAATTATAAATTATTTAAAATCCCCACATTGATTCTTCCCCGCTTGAACAAGTTGAAAGCCTCTGTCGACTTACCTCGGCTTCTGACGGCTGACGAGAGATGGCGGACTGTGTACCATCATCTTCCATAGACGAACTTTGATTTCCAGCATCCCTGTTGCGTCTTTTCAATGGACCTCGGCATCTTTAACCCTGAAAGCATATAGACTATTAAAAAAAAAAGAAAAATAATAACACACCTTAAACTCACACCATACAAAATCCCATGCACCTGGTACCGTGTGTGCATATAACATACGAGAAAAATAATAAAGAAAAAAGGTGCCAACAAATAAGCCCATCGATCTAACAAGAATACAAAGTTTTATTATTAATGGGATCCATTTTGCAGTACTATACCTATACCGATACCGGTATACCATTCAGTCACGAAATCCTTTCTTGCACCAAGAGAAAAGATTTAACATTTATCTTTTTCTCGTCGTGCATTCCCAAGCGGCTCAATTTTAAATAAACGCAAAGCAACGAATTTCCCTATTCCGTTTTGCAAAAATTCGTAACAATTCGCAACCGGGAATTCGCATGATTTTCGAGGCCAAATATAAACGATACGATAAATAATACAGCGCAAGACTATCCGACTGTTCTGGAATCCTTTAACGATATTTCTTATGGTTTGCCCAGCCTGCCGAGGAGTACGATCTGCGACTTAGATCGGCTGTAACTCAGTCGGCCGATATTTATGATATTTATAGGCAACCCGAAACAATGGATTGATATTGTTTTCTGATTGGGATGGCGTTGTACGTTACATGCACTTTATGTAACGGGTCCAATGGATACCACTGGCTACTCGTTCTCCAGGGACAATACGCGTGTAAACGCACACGCGTGCAATTGTGCTAGAGCGGTAGCCCGGCATGCTTATATATGCAAGAGCATAAATAATATTTAATATGACAGCACACGGCGGCGCACTTTGTGCGATATATTTGGTATAGAAATGTCACCGATTGCGTATCTTATTCAGGTTGAGTCGGGTCGAGTCTTATCGAAGTAACACGACCAGTAAGAATTTTCTCTTCTATACGTACTTAAACTTTTTTCATAAATCTGCAAAAACAAAGCAATGTACATGACACTAGCGTAATACGTATCGGCGTGCGATCCGATTTTAAAATTTTCTATCATAGTATCGTACCGTCCCCTCTTTCGTTTCACGGTGAAATGCAAAGAGATTGCCGGTATTATCGAGGCTCGAAAAATCGTTGGCGAACAAAAGATCGGCTATTTGAATATCAAATTGATACCGGCGGCCCGCGGCCGTTATCCATAATCGTATTTAAATGAAGATCACATAAGGTATGGGGTTTAATAGGGGTTACGGTTAACGTTTGGTCTTCCCTCTTATACTTGAGTATTGAAATTCACATGTCCCAATACGTATACGTATACCGAGCATACGCGCACGCCAAAAGCACGATGTGTCCACGGCAGCCACTGTTGTAAATAATAACGATAAACCATATAATGGTAAAACGCGACAAATGTAACGTAGGCCAGGCATCGGCTTACGCGGAGACAGTCTATTTATACGTATCTATATGTAGTACATATTGTATATAGGAAAGTCAAAGCACGGGGACCCCCGTATATGCATACAATTGATACAGATATACTATCGTGGGCCTTACTTTATATTGTTATTCTCAACGTACATAAGCATGGGACCCATACGACTAAGAAGACAGTCGTAGCCAAGGCTCTGCTGAGTTCCCGTAGGGGACCCGACAGTCCTCAGGGCCCAGAGTCCTCGAAGGAACGAGGGGTACCGGCGCAGTCTTATATGGCGCCTTTGCACAAACTAGGCCCAACAAAGGCTTGTAGACATCTGTTCTTGTCGTAAAGATGATTTAGTACGTCCACTCGGTCCGTTTCCCTTTCTCTATCTGTTTCCCGTGGCGTTGCTGTATACATGTATACACGTATACAAAGTATAGATATAAATGTATCGCGAGGGACATTTCATTGTGATTATTCGTAAAATGAAAATTTTCATAATTTCAATGAACTCAGCCAACGTGAGGAGCATCTCTCTGGTTTTCAGTTTGATTGGCTAACCCGGAGGACGCGTCTTGGCGTTTACTGGCAAGTGGCAACCACGGGCACGCAGGTACCACGGTAGATAACCAGTTCTCGTGATTTGTGGCTATTCCCGGGCGATTCACGTGCGATAATAAAGTGGCAATGGGCTTGTTAGCGAGCACCGTGTGTCTCCTCATCCTCATCGTACCTCATCCTCGGTGAAGTTAGTGGGCCGGGTACGCCATACTAGTTGAAACAATTTCTGTGAGTGTGTCATCGGTGGTAGCCTTATAGTCACGGAGTCATCAGAGTCACCGAGTCATCAGGCGCTGAGCCTGGTTTTACACTAGTGCGTATGATGGTAATAATCATTTTAGGAACCGTGAGAATTTCTGGACTACGACCTGTTTCATGGACTATCGTGTCTCGCGCTGTGGGACCAGAGACGCTAATGGATATCACTCCTGTTAAGTGTGTAATTGCCAGTTCCTGGTGTCCCGGTGATTTCGGATAGGAAGAGACACTTTGTCACCTGGGAGCCTTCTTGAATAGTCTCTTGGATACTGGTAAGTTCAAGGTAACTGGATCATTGCTGACTCAGAACATTTATTGCTACAGTAGGAAGAATCGGGTGTTTGGTACAGTTTGGTATCGAGGTTGAGAAAAAGTGGTCCAAGCTTGTGATTAATTGAATATATGATATAATGATTTTTAATTAGTCTTTCACTTATTAGTCAGTTTCAATAGGTCTGACTTGCTGCGGGATAGTCAGGGTGGGTATCGTGTGACGTGTGTCAGGACTTGCTGGGAATGGAGGTATGGCTAGGAGAGCTGGTTACGTTGTTGCTGGTCCATTGTTAAGATGGTATGGAGGTAGGCCTGGCCTCATTGGTACCGCCTACTGGACTGACCCTGTTGAGGAAGGACCCCTGCCTTAAGGCCACAACCGAGGGAACCATATCTCGGCTTCTCTTTGTGATACTGATATGAATGACTTGATGTATTCCATAAATGAATACTTGATTCAGCCGTAATGTAGATGCACGTTACAATTGTTTCATATGGCAAAGTAGCTTCGGTGCTAGAGAAAAATTTATAAGGAGACGGAGGTACGGGTAAGGATTTAAAAGAAATAGAGATTCTTATGTGGTTAGGTGGAGAAGGGAGTGGACCAAGGTGCAGGTCCTGATCCTTCATTCTAGACACGTTCTTCTTGTCGTCCAGGTGTTCACATTCATGATATGTAGAACTTACGAGTAAAGCAGGTACCACCGTTGGTCCAGCTGGTTCCTGCGGTATCTGTCGCGCATGGATCTGGACAATTTTTATCGGGATGTATCAGCGAAGAGGAATCGCGACTCCTTCGACTGTGGAATTCTTCGTTTAAACAGATGGGACCTTTTGTCTTCGCTGGACCGGGGTCGTAATCATCCTGATCCAGTCTTAAACACACATTTCTACTCTTGTAAATATTTTTTTAACACGGGTATCTCTCTATTAGAAGATCAGTATGATCCTTAAAGCTTAAGAGAAAGATTGAATAAAAAATCAAAATTTTGCAGTTACTTAATACGTCCTCGTTAGATAAGTTTAATGAATGAGAGATCAGCCGTGTAATAGGTATATACCACAAAGTCCTGTTGGGTCCAGCTGTAGGTAGTATCCGTTGAACGTGGCGAATGTATATCAGGGTACACATTGTAACGAATGGTAGGCATTAGTTAACAGGATATCAAAAGGATATCCTGAGGTGGCCACCAAGGAGCCAGGACCCCACCCAGGCAGTCGATGCCGCCTTAGCGGATGGAACGAACCTTAAGGAACACAATGCCTCGAACCTGAGACTCTATCGCGATATCAGCCAGTTATAAATTGTAACACAGCTTCGTCCTGGCATTATGATGTCTCTAATATGTCTTTTTCCACGCTGCAACCCGGCAGCCATCTCGGGAGATGATCGCTACCTTTATATATAATCCAGCATATGCAAGATGCGCTAACTACCTAATACCTCTGTATGAGCGCAGCATCTAATCACAGATCTGTACCACTTCCCCCCATAATTGAAATGAACTTTGTGGAAATTCGCAAATTCAAATTGCCCTACCATACGAATTCACTCATACGATATTCCTCCCGTTTGGAATTTCGGGAGTAGCCAGTCATTTCGGATGCGGTCGCTCTTGGAATTATTCAAAATCCAAGCTCGCGACTGTCCGAGATAAATAACTTTTAGCCGTGGCTCTCCTCTCCACCTACTACACCTCCTCGGGGTCTTCCACCTCCCCAGAGATTTTCGTGTGGGTGAGCACACTCGTGAGCTCCGCAGAGAGCCAGGATGTTTAACATAACACGGGCAATCATTTATGCGTGGCGAGCTGGACAGCGACCCCATAATTTAGACCAGTGGGCAGAACTAGCCTATATCCCCACAGTGCGATTGGCCCCATACGGGGTGTGCACTCTCTATGGAATGCGAAGAAGACGCCCTCCAGGATTCCTCCTTTGAGTACCCTGCCATCCTGTACTCGTCTCCGTGACTCCCACGATCAAGAAAACAATCTGAACGTTGCAAACTGCCATGTGAAGGTGGTTGCTAACTGCTCGGTTGGGTCAGTCCCGACCTCCACTCGATCCATGATCAAACTTCGATTCCCCATAGACACCATTGTCACTGAGCTCATCCAGTCGTACCCAAGTGTTACCGGATACAGTCATAGAAGAAAAAAGTTGAAGCGAAGGTATGTCCATAAAGAATGGGCGTTCGTCAGAAGTCACCGGGTATATCGGTAGAGAGCGTAGGTACGTAGGCTCGGAAGAGGGGCCCCCCATGGAGGTATAAAGGTGGACCCCACGACAGTAGCCGTGTACGCATGGGTTAGACAATGCCGTGCACATTAATACACTTCATATTAGTCCGCTTTAATGCGTGTTCGCCGGCCATTGTGAATGAGCGACACTGTTTATCACTGGGTCCCCTGCGCCCTCGAGTTCCTGGGACCTACGAATCCCCCTCTTCACCCCTAGGGGGCCGCATTTATCTCGGGACTTGGACCGATCGCGGGGATAACAAATCCGTAGTCTACGTATACGTCCTGAACTCTCTCGACGGCGGAATTTATCAATAAGACGCTAAAGACCGCGGGAGGTTGGCACCACGTAGTGATGGAACGACTCTACTACCAAGAAGGTACAACACGGTCCCAAAAACTCGGGCGATAAGGGCCCCATTATCTTGTACTTAAGTTTATGAATAATTTTGAGCCTATAATATACATATGTATGTATATATTCAATTTTGAGACTAGGAACTGTATAGACGTTACTTCTGGCATGGACTATACGCACTTTACGAATACTGTACATATCATTAGTGTGACTCATGTAACAAAAAAAAATATTTATGATGATCAGCTGACGTTCGCTGTCGCTTGGAGTGTTTGCCATTTTGTTCGACATCGGCCCAAGGCAAAGACCTCTAACTTTACATCTGGAGACATTCTCTTCCCACAGTGGCAATACTGAAATTCTGGGAATACTATGGTTGGTAGTATCGACAGGATTCAAACATGGAATCGGTTCTCAACCGTTGCGAGATCGGAATGACAATTGCGGAATTTATTAGTTGTGTCAAGCCTGTGGAATAAAGAGAATTTGTCATATATTTTGTTACGGATATACGCGTAGTAATATATATACGGAGTATAACGAATCCAACGTTTGATTAGACCTGCATAAAGTAAAATGCGAATTCTCAAAGGGTCCAGATGCTGTAAAGATGAGGGAACCGGGAGAAATGGAGAATTGTCATTTTTACGGGAGTCCATATTTTGTCTGGATGTCGCGCGAACCGTTCCCGGTACACACCTTGCGTCCTACGCAGATATCTCGATAGAGGATCACCCGGTATACGTAGCTATGGTACAAAAGGCAGCCCTTAGGCGAATCAGCCATATTTATGCTTTGTTGTGGACATAAAGAGCCACCATAACGACCCAACGTGAATGCGCTGTCGTTAAGTATTTCATCGTAATGCATTTGTGTCTTCGACTCGTGGTACACGCAGCCTCTTATTTCCATAAGAAGTTAAAAAATCTTTGCTCGACTTTTCTATCTTTAATTTTGACATTCTTATACGTATCCATAATATCAGCTCTTTGTATTTAATAATATTCATTATCATTGTACAGCCCTGGAAAAATACATACACGCATGTATATATATATACACACATGATTGACTACTTTGATCTGGGTCTGACGTATATGCTTTCTTATGAGAAATATTTCGAAGAATCCGTAAAATCACTGTTCCTCTTTCTCATTGTATCTATTTTTGATTCGAAATAAGAATTTCGCGATATTCGCAATGAAAGGCGGCCTACCATATAGCACGAAGATGGACTCACGTTCAGCACGAGAATAAACCGTTTCGGAGAAAAATTTGCAAGACAAAGCGTAGCGGCATTTTACGCGTCACTATGGCTGGATGAAAAGAGAGAGAGAGAAAAAGTCAAACAGAAAGAACAGAAGTGTATATGGGCGTAGTACGTATACAGGAAGGTTAGTCTACGTGTAGGTGATAGTAAGAGTAAGAGAGAGAGGGAGAGAGAGAGAGAGAGAGAGGGAAGACAGAGCGAAAAGCACGTGGTCGAACGTTCCCAGAATATTAATATAATGTTCGACTCGAAACGTATTGCCATTGCCGTTTCTGTCAGCAAGCCAATCCGTTGTGTCGTTTGCATTTCGCAATTTCGGTGTCACCGCGAATTTATAGAAACACGACTGACGAGGGATCTTGCCTTGATATTTGACTGTGTGATAAATCTCGTCTCAGGCAGCGGCACCGGCTGCGCGACTCGTTGCATAAATTCGAAAAGTCAAACGACTTCGACGGCCATTTTGCCACATTGAATTTTGCGTCGCAACATGAATTACGTTACGAGCTTAATAGCGTAGTTTAATTGTTATAATAATTTTTTCCTTTTTTTTTTCTTTTTTCCTAATACATAAACGAAGATAGTAATTCACTATCTGTACATACGCATTACGAGGTGCGTTGTGAAAATCCTTTATCTTCAAATCGCCGGAGTTAATTTGCTAGTGTAGACATGGCAAATATCTGTACAAGAGATCAGAATAAGGGTTGGAGTGCGGGCCGGTTTGGTAGACCTAAAGACTATGTAGGTTATAGGGAGGATGGGATCACTAATACAGGAGATGTTTGCGAACCTGTTAATAATGCCAAGTTTGCTCGCCAGGTTATTAGTGATGGCAAACACTTAAATTGTTCTGCCGTGGATTAGTAATAGAACGCAGCTGCAAAATTTCTTGGGAGTATGGTCCCGCGTGCGGTTCGTATAGGTACTACATCGTCATTTGGAAACCCTAAAGGGATATTCAAAATTTTTGAGGAACAGATACCTATCGGGAAAATATTTGACGAATCAAAAAAAAAAAAATAATATAATTAATCGACAGGTATATAATTAACCAATTATTAAGGGTTGAAAAACTTTCTTCGAATTCGGAGATGGAAATTGGTGTTTGCGAGAAGTGCCCACAGTGATACGATCTTCCGGAACGTCGAAAATTCTCCCCTAGAGGGTGAACCCACCCCCTATCCTATCCTCCTTCGTACACCACTTCAAGCCGCCTGACATTATATCCCATAGGATACACCGTGAACGCATCCCTTGAAAACTAAACTGGTTTAGCTTTAAGCACGTTAGAACCCCTTTAATAGCTTATAGGTAAACAAAATTAACATATCTTAACAGTGTTAAGAATTTCTGGGTCCCCACTTTCTCTCTCTCTCTCTCTCTGATGCTGATGACGCTACTGCCTCTACACTTACTCTTAGTGACGGTGCCAGTAGCGATACTACTGATACTAGTAATACTATCTACTTCTTGCTGGGACGAACCAGAGCTTAAGTTTGTTAAGTAGCAAGGAGCGAAAACCGCCATGAGCCATCCGATACGTGAGATCAGCCTAGAGAGAAAGCTGCAGCGCCTTGACGTTAGTTCGGATAGCAGATAGGAACCTTTAAGGATTAATATTAAGGGTGATCCGCACGAACTTTATCAGACTTGGCCTGTCTGCTGTGGATGACTATGATATACTCGTATACGCATGGCAATATGGACGAAACAGCGTCATAAATTTTTTTGCCAAGCTCTTTATCTCTTCTTTGAGTTGTTTCTGCCTGTTGAATTTTACCTGCTATAGTATAATGCATCCCGCGGGATCTGCCTCGTGGAATAAATATGTAAATCAGAAATTCCCATGGCCGTGGTACACGTTTCCCTAAACGATAACGAATCCCATAGTCGTGACCCTTTCCCGATATCTTTCAGACAAGTTAAACGTCGAATGTACCGAGCGGCAACCGGTGCAAGATTCCGCTACCAGTAAGGTAACCCCGTCTTATCCATCCACGAATATCCATACCCAGGATACGTGTATCCAAGCATCCGACGATTTCTCCGCTGGCTGGGAGAGTTCGAATCTCCCGTTTACCAAGTATCATTGAATTATTCAGTGGGCACGCTCTGGAGAGCATGGCTGTCGAATTTAAGTACCGTACTGATAGGAGTTGCTTTGATTCGACGGCGAATAAAAGTATGAAATAAACAGAGGATAAAAATAGTCTCTGCGAATACGGGCCAAAGATAAGCGAAGCTACGGATGATTCTCGGTGGCTGTGAAAATACTGAGGGATATATAGCATTCGACCAATTAGTAGTTGAAGTTCCTCGAACAAACAAGCGGAATTCGAGCTACCAGATCGGCAGGCCACGTTCTAAATCACTGCGCGATAAAATCTCCGTGACTGCTGCGCCGTGAAGCAGTGGAAGGGAAGAGAATCGTGAAGGAGTGGGACAGGTGGGTCCGTGGAGTCCCCGAAGTCAGAGGGGTGCAAGGCTAGAGGACAGGGTGGGGAGACCAAAAAGGAACCGAGAGGCGCGTAACATAATTTTGACGAGTTGAATTTGGACAGGTTTTGCCAGAATAACACGAGATGAATAACCAAGTAGATCAGATCTCTTAAGAGGTCTCGGAGGCTTCCAGGGACCCTCGAGCCTCTAAGGCCCTCGGGTCACCAGCTATACGATGGGACTATCCCGTTCCTACTCTTGTACCCTGGTTGCTCCCCTGCTGAGGTCCCGAGGCCACTACCATTCTTATTTCCCATCTTTCTCTTCACTTTACTATTGCCAACCACTAGAAACTATAAAATCTTAGTTTATCCACTGTTTCGTCCCAGGACTCGCTCTCAGGAATACTAATTTTACATCCCACAGCATCCCGCAGACCGATCGCCAAATGTCGTTTTTTTCCTTGACGGTCCACACGTATTTATTTGATCTGTCACTCCCGATGCTATTTATCCGAATGGATTTCTCGAAATATATTAACTTTTGATTTGGCACAGTCCAGTCGTTTACGACTATTGAAATTCTAATCTATGCTCCTTAATCCCTGTGTATACGACAGGAGGTCTCCAGGTGGGCTTGATAGTTTACCGATTTTCGTTCCCGGCATCGTGGCATCGGAATCGTGTTTCGAGCCTACGATTACGACGCGGGCTGTGATTAAATTGAAAGCTAATTAGCATCGGACAGCTAATTTCACCGTGATATCTACTATGAAACCCCTTCTCGATGTTGGCTCTGCTATTGCTGTTAGCTGCTGGGCTGTTCACGTTTTCGGAAACGTTAATAATACCGTGGGCGTTTCGTGCTGTCCGAATGTCAAGGATTCAACGTTTAATGGACGGTATCGAGAGGGAAATGGACAAGCAGGTTACGGATGAACGTGGATCAGCAACCTCAGAAGCAGATGATCTCCGATTGATGTGATGATTCCAGTCATTTTCAAGCCCACCTGGGCTCTTTGACTAGCCCAGCGTCCCATTCCTGCCAAACTGGACCAGACCTTGTCTATACTCATTCGATTGCTACGATCGACCTGAGGATGCTCGGAATTCAAGAGAAGCCAATGTCCGTGATAAACATTGTCGCTCCTTATACTCCTCGACGTCGGCGTCCACTGCGAGTGCTAGTAATTAACGCCGTTACCTTCGAGTAGCATGAAGAGCAGGGATAGACAGCTAGACTGGATATATAAAGCCAAGGTGCACCGGTGTAACCTCAAAGTCGATCCTGTCAAACTGACAACCAGGTCGAACCGCCTCCACAAAACAGCAGGGATCCTCATCCCTGAGTGGCGTCGAAAGAATGGAATTTTTATTTTACATCTTAGGATCGAGCAGATTTCTTTTGGGTTCGATAATAACGTCAGGTAAGACAATATTAGTTTTTTTAATAAAAAATCAACATTCTTTACGATCCTTGAATTTTCGGGAAAAATTTGGAGATAAAACTGTCAGTCTTTTTTACTGTATCTTTGTTTGGACTTGGTAATAATTATTTTTTAGAAAAAAAAAAAAAATGATATCCGTTATATCAAAATTTTGTACAGACAAATTTTTCAGCATTCTTGAATCGTTCTGTAATATTCTGAGAATCCCTGGCATATCATGATAGGTATATACCCTAGACACCTTGACAACAACAAGATGATGCAGTGCCCTGAGCATTGTACAAACGTCAGCCAACATCGTCCGAAACCCTAATCCCCATGCTATGCTTGATAATTATTGCCTTTCTTATGAGTTGGCTATCGAGGATGTGAAACATATAAGAAATGAATAAAAAAAGAAAAAGTAAAATTATATCTAGAAAATATAATTTCGTTCTCCCAAATCGATTAATATGAAAAAAGAAAATGTATCTACCTATGTTATAGGTGTATCACAAGACTAAAAAACCATTCGATGAGATAAGGGATGAAATGAACCTGACGAGAAAAAGGTTTGACATGGGCCACTATAACGGGGTGGCTCCATGTCGTAATTCACCAAGAAAACTCTTTGGGTTTGAAATACCAAAATGTCTCCCTTAGTGCCACACCCCTTTCCTCAGATATTTTAGTGCTTTTCACCCTAATAACGGATTCCTGAATAACCCCCAGCATCCCTGCAGGAGTCAGTAAGATATTTGGTTTAGGATTTTGGAAACTTAAATAAATTGCAAGGACTTTTGTTTCGATGGTAACATCAAACGAATTAAAAAATGAGTGACTGGATGTCGATCCTGAGAGAATTTAGATGCAGGATCATTGGTCTTAGGTCAAAGGTTCTTGAAATCGGTTGAGGAATAAATGAAAGGGAGGACGAAGGAGACTCAAGCACGTCAAAGACTATCCGTTCTTGAGATTTTTCGGTTCGATCGTAAAATCTAATGGCCGCATAAACTGGCGGATACATGGAAAAAGCTTCGTTATAGAAAACGTCCGCGCTTGGACATTATTAATACTTTATGTTAATTACCGTTCCGTTTGGAGCATCAAAGTGGCCTTAAATCGACCCGCTAAATAGCCGCACTCGATCGTAAATTCGATTCACGACTACGACTCTCGATTAAAATCTACTTCCGAGTGAAAGAGTCCTGGGAGTTGATTTTGGAAACGACAAATTTTCCCTTTCTTTTTATTTTACACTTTTTTTAAAAATATTCCTACCTCCAACCTCCCGTCATTCGTTTACTCGTCCGGGATATTTTTTATCTCTTCCACCCCTTCTATCTCTATGCCGATATAAACATCCCTCGTGACTCTCTCGTATGCTCGACCTGCAATTTTCCGGACCATTGGAAAAACTCGAGGAGAAGCGCTGAAAAATATATTGAAACGAAAAAGAGTCCGTGGATGCTTTCCATTCTGAAATATGGAAAACACGCTCTAAGCCAGAACACGGCTCTTCATACACGCACTGGACTTCGTAGTGGCTGACCGTAAAACATATATTAAACCATATTCGCATGAATATGCATAGCGTGAAGTTTTCAATTTTCTGCAAATACTTTCGAGGTCCCTTTTCGAAATTTTATGGCCCGTAAAGGCAGCAGCCCTGCAGCGAGTTTTCAGTCCTAGGATTACGTAAGAGCACACAGTTCAAGCTTATTAGTCGCTGCTTCATATGTTATCTGCTCCGTTATCATTTCATAAAAGTGCACCTGAATGCATTACAGAATACATCTCCATGTACCTGCAGCCATTCACTGTAATACAGAGTCCCCCTTCCCAACTCTAAAAGTTCCTAAATACCCGTTTTCATTAACAATCATTGAGTCTCATAATTTACATACCCCCTATGCTATTAACCTTAATAAAGGACTATGATTAAAAAAAAATTTTTTTTTAAGTCCAACAATATTTAACCTACTCGTGCTCATTTCAAATGAATGGATAATCAAAGGCTTTTTTAATTTTCTTACCCCTTCGTATCCGACAATTTGAATCAGTGACTATCTTCGGTATCCGTCATTGAATTATTTACAGTGACTGATATCCATCATGCGTTATAGCTGAGAACCACTGATTGCAAGAGTTCTCGTCCGGGATAATTTAACAGTCAATTAGGTTGCGTTTGGAGCTGCCGAACTCTGCAGCAATAATATCGACTAGTAAGCATTATTTCGTTGTAATCGCTCTTCGGTCCGAGTTTCAAATTCGAGGCCGTCTCGTATCCACAGTCAATTCTGTCTAGGTTCGCTTATTGAGCAAGAATGAGTAGGAGCGAGATAGAGATAGAGAAAGACAGAGAATAGGTTAGCAAGGGTGGATGAAAGCGGCACCTCGTAATTGTTTGATTACTCAGCACGTAGCTGATCGACGGCTAAACTCAAACTGAGGCTCAGAGAAGACTGGTCGGATCTAAAGTGACGTAACGTTCCATAGATATCGGTATATTCAAACGTGTTAATTAGCAATCATTAGTTAATTGATCGACTCGTCAGGGACGTAAAGGTGCTAACACTCCGTTGGATGATTCGCAGGTCGCCCTGCTAATTCATGTAATGGATTGGAAGCTTATACGGACATGATACTAGACCCTAAAACTTTAGCCTAGATAGATGCGTCCATTCGAGTCGAGCTAAATAATTCTTATCGATTCACATCGAACCATACAGGGTCTAACTTCAAAGAATTTTCGATCTTGTTTTCAGATACTCCCGCGAGGAGTCAACGAGTGCAAACACTCCTTGGCTGAACTTCTCACGGATTGGATTGGATGAAGAGGGCTCCCTTGTATAGTTGGACAACAATGTGGGAACTACTTACAAAGGATCAGCAAGAGCCGCGTTAAGGCCAGCTGAAGGCGAATCACGACCAGAGTCTAGACCCGTCTCTCTTGCACCCACCCTCGCACTTATACTCCGGTCCGAAGGGTGTATCTATCGGAGATCAGTCGCTGGAAGATTATTTTCATAGAAGACTCCTTATTCCTGATCTGTCCTTTCACGGATGGCTTATTCCGGAGGATTCAAGTAAATCGTATATCAGACATCCATCCGTGTGGGGTACGTAATCTTGCTCGAGTATAAGAAAACTTTGATTTTACTCGGTTTTCATCATCGCGCTTCGTAGGTACTACTGAACGATCTTTTCTCTCTTTGTCAGTCAGGTACTCTTTAGCTGTTTATATCCTTGTCCTTCTGTGGGAATTTGTTCCGTCCCCTTCTTCTTGCTCTCTATTCATCCTCTTCTCCTGTTCGTTCACCTAGTGCGGATGATCGTTCGCACTTATCTTGGATCGTCGTCGCCCGTTCAGCCGACTCAATCGCGAGTCCCGGTAATTGTTAATGAATAAATATAAGTCCCCGACAAAAGGGTCCAATATGCGACCGGATGTAACGACAATGCGAGTCCTTATCGAGACCAGTCCTTATAGTGAGATGCTCGCGCCGACAGGTGATCCCTTCTGCTTACCCTTCCTTTTCCATCAACTCCTTTCTTTATAATCAGATAGGTGTCGTCTTCTGCTTTCATACTAGCAAGGAGTCGTGGAGGATGATACTCGGGTCGAGGACAACAGAACGGACTGAACCGTACAAGTATATGTTGTATGACGTGTGGAGTATAGGAAAAAAAAATAAAAAAAAAAAGGATTAACTCAGTTTTTAGTACCACCGTGTATAAAATCAGTGAAGTAAAGACCGAGTGCTCGAAATGCGATACAAGAATTTCTCTATTCCGCATGGCGGATCCGGAATAAAATTCCCGCGGAGGATCCGCGTAAGATGCTTATCTGAAAAATAGAGGGAGACCAAAGAAAAAAAAATAAAATGGGTTCGATAGGTATTCTTGCGTGGGAGAATAGAAAAGAAATAGGTGCTCCATGGGTGACGAGAGTGGACAATGGGTTGACGAAATCGCGCCAAAAAAAAATGTTGAGGGAGAGTAAAGAAATAAGGGTGGCCAAAAAGAGATTTTAACCTCGTACGGTTTTACGTCTGTCGATCACCTGCCTTGTCTTCTCAATCGACTTTTCATTCGTTGTATGGATACGCATTCCGTGACAATAACGGTCACCCGGTATAGACGGCTCGATGTGGTAATTATACGTAAGTCAGTTTGGAGTCCACGGCGTATTAATGTCTATGAGCCTTGGGCTGTAGGAGATGGTCTGAACGTGGAATGATGCTGAAGGAGCCAGATGGGCTGTGTACGACTAGGAAGATTGAGAGAAGAGTAATAGGCAGAAACGGCATAGGAATTGAGGTAAGAGAGAGAGAGGGAGAGAGAGAGATAGAAGAGAGAAAATACAAAAATTAATTCAGACCCAATATTTATGACGTGGTCCAAATGAAATAACATCAGCTCGTATTTTGTTCTCGAAGAAGACGCATGAACGTGTGCGACACGTAGATACGAAAAATCATAACGGATCTAAAGAAAATTACGTGGCAGAGTTCTTGTTCGCTTCGTGTCAGGAAATGCACCGAGCGGAAGCAGCTGCATTCTATCTGCATTTTTCGACAGGTGTTGGCACTGCGAGCTCAGTATGTAATGCAGGACTTCTTCGTTTTCTTATTTGGTTATTAATCTGAAATTGACAATTATGCTCTTCGCACTCTGAATGCACTTGAGGAATGCAGCAATGCCTTCGTCGAGCGTTGCATTGCCACTGCACTATGTGCAATTTCATACCTGAAATGCAAATGCACTTTTCAATGATCCGAAGGTAGGCTCATATCAGGCAGAAACCTAAATCGAATTTCGATCGGCCATCGAAACGGCATCGACTCCCTCCGATGCATCATGCAGCCTCTTTCTAATGATCCTTTTTTATTTTCCGAACAGGCCCTTCTGATTGGTCAAGACGGGACTGGGACCATCGGACCCCTAAGGCCCCATCGGAGATCGGCCGTCCTACCGCTGCTACAGGGATACCTTTGACGGGCCCAACAAGAACAAGTATGAAATCAGCCTCTCGACAGACAACGGACTCTATCAGATGGTAATTATGTGTACGGCTGATACAGCCAGATACGTCCGATACACCTACTCGAATTCCTACAGGGTGTACGCGCGGTAAAAAATTTAAAGCCCGATACGTTATAACTGGTAGATTGATTAATACACGACGATCATTATTTTCTGTGCATAAAATCTCATTAGGATAAATGCAATTTCATGTATCCTACGTGACTAACGAATAACTGACTTTCTCAGAAATAAAATTATAATTACATCCAGAGAATAATTTTGCATAACTAATCCCTTACCGAGGTATTCAAACGTCTTTTTCCCAAGGTCAATTCGACTTGTCTCACTCGTTTCCATGGCAACGGAATAAATCAAGCGCGAAGCTTAAGGAGCACCCGGTACATGAAATACGTTCGAGACGCTACGTTAGCGACTGACATTATGAGTGACGTACGATATGGAGGAAGGATCAGCCAGTCTATAATATATAATAAAAATGCATCCACACGCCTCGATGAGTTGATTGTCTGCTTGTCCGGATGCCAAAACGTCCAATGTTGTGCATTTCATATGATACGAGCTTAAGAATCGGCCGGGTTCAGCAGGACCTTTTTTTTATGGATAAATAATACATTTAATCGAGAGTACAAACTATTATTAATAACAATGAAATAAAGCAATAAGAAAAATATCTTCGATGCGTTTCATTCCATGCATATCAAAGACAGCCACGTGTTCATATATACATATATACTAATATACGTATGTAGCTACATCCAAAGGTATTTTCATTTCGTGCATCCCTACGTCGAAGCAAGAAATTCCATCCCGAAAGATACGCACGTCAGGGATACCAGGATAGCTTTGATTTACCTGCATTCACCCAAACTCGCGAACTTACGTGTCGCGAGACGTCGGTAGCGTCGCCGTCGCCATCGTCATTGCACGGAGTGCATACTCAACTGGATTTACATACAAGTTCGTATTCCGGCGTTACTCGCAAGGCAGTTCGGGCACATGTCATATTCCCATTGTCTGTTTGTCATGGCGAGGTAAGTACTCGGGCTAAGTGCTGTTTTATTTGTGTAAGAACAGCCACTTTCCCAGTCCCCATTATTCCCTCACTATTCCACATTATCATCTCTCCCGGTATGTACCAACTGCCATAAGCTATACCACGAGTCAACCTTTGACCTTCGACTGTTTCTCTTTGCTAACGATTTAGACACGCCTTTTGACTCGATTATGCAACCGTCACGTGTTTCTATCGACACGTGAACGTAAACAGGACTTGAGAGTTTGATAACGTAATTGTTATTATTAATAACAATAATAATAATAATGAGCATTATCATTCGTGAGCATATCCTCGTTATTACGTTTGACAGGTTACCTAGCCATTGCCATATGTAACTTAGACTAGACAGCATCACAGATCTCTACGTGCTGGTCCTTCGCTTTGATCTTGGTCAACAGGGAAACTTTGGACCGAGGCTAGTAAAGCGTAAGAGTCCACCCGAAAAATATTGAAGCCCCGTGGCAGGGAGTTGAGTCGATTTTTGACCTGGAGAGACTTGAACTTTGAGAATTGGCCTGGATCATCCACGTGGTCCTCGTACCGATGGCAGAAGAGTAGTTCGTTAGCTATTTCTCTTTGACAATAGCACTTCTCGACCAGGTCTAGAAGGTGGTAGTCCCTCTGTGTGATACCCGGTTGATGTCCAAAGGTGCTTCTCATACTGAAGAGAGCAGAGCGCCTTAGTCTTAGCAAATTGTACAATAACAATCCTAGTAGTAGCTGCCGGTGGTGCCGTCCTCCAGCCCGGGCGTGTTTCCTAGTGTTTCCTAGTGTTGTGTACATTAGCGGATGCTCTGAAGACAAGACAAACGGAATATTACACAAATACCCTTCCTCTAGCGAAGACTGGGTGTGGGTACCTTGCTAGTCGTACGAACTCAACCCTCCCCCCCGGTCCCGTCTTTACAATCCCTTCCTGCCCTCTAGACTCCTTAGACTCTATCTCACTGGCAGATAGCAACAGAAGACCTCCTTTCAACCACCAGTCCCATTACGTCATTCACTCTTCCGAGCCCCTTCCCGCCTTGGTACCCTGTACGTCGTCTGGACCATACTCAACCGACCCTAGAGCTCCATCTTGAACGCTTGCAAGCGTTTCATCTTGAGGATGAGATGATGCACCTTCAAGGGGTTATGCTACGGAGGTTGGACAATTTGGAAGGACGTGCATCTCCTTTCCGATTGCTTACCCTAATTCATAGCTCTTGCTCGTGTCGGCGCTGCGAGGTAGTCACGGTTCGGAGGTCAGCTGCTTCTATTCAGAATAATCTTGATCCATGGAGAGGTGGTATAGCGCTGATTGTAAAGATCTGGATGAGAAGGTGGAGTCGAGAGAGGGATGAAAAGAGTTTGAGAGGGTGAAAGGGGTGATTTTTCGCACGAGCCCCAACGAGCAGCAGGGGTTAATATTTCAGGAAGATTTCCTGTAGCGTCCCATTGAATTCGGTGGTTTATGAGCCAGTCGAGAGGAAACCCAGGACGAGGACTCCGAAGGGAGAGTTAGGGAATCGGGAGGTGCTCCTGCTGCTGTTAGTCGCGGAGGAGGAAAACGAGGAGGAGGTTTAATAAGAGACAGAGCCGAGCCCGTTGTAATATCCGTTTTGTATAATCGCGGTGCCGCTTCTCCTTTTATTTCTGGTAATTTTTCTCATCAGAACCGAGCACAGTGTCCCGCGGGACGCCCTGGGCAGCAGCGGCCTCGTCCATACCACCTCGCTCTCTCTCTCTCTCTCTCTCTCGTTCCTTCCTCTTTTTCCATCCCGTCCGTCCATCCGTCTGTCTATCCCGGTGTACGTCTGTCCGGGATGCGCAGGATTCAGAGAAATGTATTAATACGTAATAAGTCGAGAGCTGCCTTTACGCCAGTGCTGCCCTCTTTCTTCTCTCGACCGCTACGGTAATGAGAATATAAGTGACTGAAATTACTTGGGCCTTAGGGGTTCTTCGTTCTTATCCTCAATCCTAGTCCTTTGCACCAGTCTCAACCCTCACAGCTGATATTACCTATTGTCGATCGTGCAACCTATCCTCAACTGGGTCCCATTTGAATAAACTCATCGCCCATCGGTCCCACTCGGTCCCCAGAACCAAATTTCATTTTAATAAGGGCCCCTTAACCCGCGGATGGGACTACCTAGCTTCTCATCTTTGAAAAAAAAAAAAACCTTCCTGAATTTTCTAAACCCTACAAAACAGTCTTACCCGCCATCTTTGGACCGTTCACATACTACACAAATGGCACATGACAATGAATTAGAATCTTAGACGATAGGCAGTCCTTCCTATCCGGAAGATCAACCCTTGGAATTCTACCGGTTTGATCTAGGAACGATCGCATTTGAATATTGGCCTCCTACGTCCCTTTTCAAGGATCGCAGGTGTCCCTTCACCAAGGATCACCCGGTAGCACATGTTTCCCAAACGTACATCCTATTTATATGGGAACCCACTCCTACACACGTACTGATCTTCTAACTGCCTTTCATTCCTTATGCTGCAAGGGCGAACTGCCATGAACCAATGGAGCATCCAAATAATGCTATACTACCTATGGACGCCGCCTGATACTCATCAAAGGGTTGCGTAATGTATTATAGGGTATAAATAATAACCTTAGATACACACGGTACTACTATACTCTGTTCTTAGGGTGAATCCCTATGGATATCAAACGACCCGTGGAAAATTATTGGGACTCTCATAAAAATATATAGAATCATGTCCTATATTTAAAATGTTCTATAGAATTTTTTAAGGAATATTATACGCTTCGTACGTGGTACCGTATATGCCCATATACTATATACAGTATATATGTCCTTATACTTTCTTTGTTACGGTATAGGTACACACACGGGAAGGTTAATGGGAATTTCGATACGTTGCAAGGAAGGCCGGATGCACGGGGCCGGCTGCAACGAATTGCAATTAGCATTCTCGCAGGTAATTACAATTACAAGTAGACTGAACGAACAAATGTGAAATAGGTGTGAGGATGACCTGTGGCGTGTCCACATGTGACTACGGTCTCTCCTCTTTACGCGTATTGGTTAGAAATACTAAGAAGTGACGATTACGGGGCCATTAGAAGAGTTAAAATTATCCAAGCGTAATGTTCGAGGCCGAATCGAATCAAAGTCATATTCGTCGCATGGTGATTATAATCAAAGTAGCTAATTAATATTAATAGGCACAGAAATAGAAAAATCGAAAAATCATACGTCGTCATAGATATCAATGTCCGTGATAAAATTTTTGGTTTATATGTCAATTAGGATTTTTCGACTGCTCTGTATAATTATATTCGCATTCGCTATTATCATTCCATTTTCTTTCTCCTGTCACTCTCTCCCCTTCCCCGCGCTTCGAGAGTCAGCGAACTGTAAGATCACCGGCGTTATTATTTTCCAGTATGGCGGCCCAAGAGTTAGCCCGTGGAAAATGCAATAACGGGCGTGTACGCGTCGCGTCGCCAACTAGATAGAAAGAGGGTAGTAGGAAGAATCTGCAGGAACCTTCGACCCGTATCACGAGCAGCCCCTCTGGCTACCCCACTCGCTTCCTTTTCATTCTACTTCTTTTTTAAGGCTTAATATTGAAACGTCAATTTATAAACTTTGATCGGGTTTTAATTCGCTTGTCGTGAGCTTATATACACTTGGTAAATCGAGTAGGCAGTCACTCTCGGTGTCTTTCCGCCCTCTGTACGTCATCAGGATCAGAATATCGGACCACGTGGACACGTAATGACGTTCAAGGACTTTTTCAATATCGAAACTTGAACAAAGTTGTAGGAATGTGAAGAAACGAATACGAAACACTATCAAGTGTATGGATTATGTAATTTTTTAAAAATATTTTCTTTCTACTCAGAATGTCACCAGGCTGCCAGAAGGTCCTTGTCTCTTATAACTGTTCTTCTGTTTTGTTCTTCCTGCATCCAATACGTTTTACAACCTCAAGATGACGTACTCTAATGTTAATACCAGACAAGTAAAGCCAGCGTGAGCATATAACTTGGCACTACGTGAATTCCTCCCTGGACCTGGGTCTGGCTTGTTATTGGTGATTATGGATACGTCAAAAGCCTGGAGAGTCTAACGAGGACCATCCACAGGGTGCTAGTCACTCTCGGTAATGATCTTCAGCCACTTTCACAAGGGTGACACGAAGAAACTCGGACTTGGTGTGGTCTCGTGGTCGGTGTCCAAGTGTTTCCTCGTATGACGAACTTGAGAAAGGCCACCCTGGAATTTTCTACACCGGGTCCAGGGATCGTAGACAAAATTTGAGACTAAAGCCAGTCAAGACTTTTTAACCAAAAAATTTTTCCATCACCTTGACTGTCATTGGTACTCAAAATTTTGAAGCTACCGCGTATAGTAATAATCTACAAGTTAACGTGAGCTAATAGAAAGAGTTTATTTCTAGGGCAATCAAACCGTTAGCCTGGTTACGACCAATGACTGTATTCTAGAAGCGACTTAAATCGTTCCAGTAAAATTGATAGTATCTGTCGAGTGACTTGTAGTTTGGTTCCCTCGAAGCGTTTATCCGTTAACCACAGTAATTACCATCCGGCGCCAGAAGGACTTCGAGAAAAGTCAATCCAATCATCGATGTCCCAAGATGTCTTAAGAGCAAAAAAAATAAAGGAGTGCGAAGAGTCTCCTGAGAAATCCATAAGAAAAACCTTGGTTTCCTAACCTAACCTAACCGACTGGCATCTCGTCAAGGACGGTTTACACGCATTGTCAAAAATCCATATTCCAAAGGACTTACAAGATTCTTCCAGTTCAGGTCACTCGAGGCAGAGACGCGACAAACAATAAACGATCGAGAGGGTAAATCTCGCACCGCCCCCCCCCCCTGCCCTCACCCCGTAGGTAAGGGTGGATTGTCTACCCTTATATACTCTCCTTCGATATTTCACGGGGATTTGAGCCAAAGACATTTTCACCCAATAAATAGATAGGCCAGTATACCGTGTTATACACGTGGATCCTTATTATAAACTCTAACTAGCTGCAGAATGATGCGCGGCCTGCTGGGATGATACTTGATGGGATTCCTAGCCGATGGTGCGGACAATCCTATTTCGACCCTCTCTCAAATCATTCGCGTCGTCTTCCAAGTTCGACGGTTGCACCAGCTATAACCAGCCAGCAACCGGATGCTGTGAGCATTCAGTAAACCTAATAGAAATGGATCCCTGACGAAGAGGGATCCAAGTTCAAAATTTCCTTACTCCCATGTAAATCAGATCAGCTGCGAAATCATGGAAATACACCGTAATCGTTATAATAATAACAAATCGAAATGGATGTCACATAGAAATATATGTATACAGATGCCAAGAATGTAGGAGGGAGAAGGAAGGGTGAGATTTTATTCGAAAAGTTCAATGACCAAATCTTGTACCTAGAAAAAAGGGTGAAGGGTTGGAATAAGACAGGGAGTATAATATATGCATATAGGTATACGATTCACCTATGGCACGTATGCATATATAGGTTGTGCGTCTACGTCTCGTTTACGTATTCAAACTTGAGCGCGTTTGGCGCGGTTGGATTTCAAGGTCCCGACATAGTCCATCCCGTGAATACGCCCACAAATTTATCATTGAGTATTATTCATTGAAGCGTCAATGGACCCATTTGAATATGAAAAGAAGGAGCGGAGTGAATGGCTGCCACGACGGTAGGAATAACCCGCGGAAGAGGACTAGATGGCAGGGTTCGATTATTTCATCGATTCAGAATATTCAGGGAGAGCGGGTTTTGCTTTTTGTTTAACTTCCTGCGGATTCGTTGTTGGGCACCTACGTAACCCCACTCTCTATTATATCTCCATACGTAACCCCTGTTACGATTCTATACTACACGTGTCCTCCCCCATGACACACATGGACCTTTCCCAATGACACTATTCATATATGCTCTACCTCACGTGTGATAGATATGGGATGTGGTAATATTATTATTACGACGAACTGAGAAATCAGTGCTACACATGAATTTTTAATTATTAATTATTACACCAGATTATAAATAAATCTTAATTCTCGAATCGATCAAAAATCATATATCGTATCCGATCAATACAATTTTTTGATTCAACATTAAATAAAATGGTACAGCGAATTCTTTTGAAAATATAATCGACACGATAATTTTATCACCCGTTGCTCTTTTATCGATATGAATCAGATTAACAGTTGCAATTAGTCTGGCTCTGGTATATACAGAGATATCAATTGATTATGTTCACTTGATTACGTCATATTTATATCCTCTATTTCCCTATATATTTCATAAATATTGTCGTCTGGTTGTTCTATTGCTATATACATATATACAGACTAAATTTAGCTTGATAATCAAGAAGATCGTTAGTATCCTTCTTCTGATTTATATAATTAAATCAATTACTTATCACAATGCGATATCGTGACCTATCTAAGGTAATTCCTACTTTGCGATCTTGTTAAGAATAATCTGTCTGTTTATCTATTTACTGTATACCTATACAGTCTCCAGAAAGGATCTATTTAAAATCAATGGATTCGTCATGAGAATCTTAAATTGTGCTTGGGCAGAACAATGCCTAGTAGAGCTAAATTCACTAAAGTGATAACAATGAGTTCGACCAGTCTGTTTAGCTGACTAAAATTTTTTTTACCAAATCCAAAATTCCACTTTTCAATAACACATTTCCCGTTGCATCTGAAACTTGCTCGAAGGAAGTAACCGATCTGCCGTTCGTACGACCGTGAGTAACGAGTGCATAATGCGTCATGCGTAACAACAAGGTATCGTTAAGGATGAAAGAAAGTAATAGGGAAAAATTGTATGCAGCTACTCGATGAGTTTAAATAGCATGTTGTAGAAGCGTAACTGGTTTCATGAGGATTATTACGCAATAAAAAAAAAAAAAAAAAAAATAACTTCAGCCTCGTTACGTTTTTGCGTTCACAGATTGTTTCCTGTTAACGAACTAATAATTGTTTTCCACGTAAACAATTATCAAGTCTATATTAAGTTGCGGATCGGTGAGAGAGTGTCAATAAAAATCAGAAATTTTTTTTTAACCAAGTAAAAACACTAAGGATAACAAAATAAATATTTATCTGAAATATATCTGCTCGAGATAATTTAGAAGTTGTTATCTTGTACAAAGAAACGTGGTATCTATATAATAACTCACTGATAACTGTACGAGCGAGTCTTATCTTCCAGCAGCATAGCGCAATAGCAAGAACACGGCGTTACGCCGTCGTGATCTTGAATTCAAATATGACTGGAACTAATGTGAGTATAACGATTCAACGGATCATTAACCTATAACAATCGTAGCGACGTTTCTGTCTCTACGAATTTAGCCAACGATCATCTGGCTGGTTAGATACGGCAAAAGATCTCGAAAACAGGTAAAAACGTCAGATCGAGAACACCTGTCGCTAATTATTGCCTCGGTCAATATTTTTGTCTAACGTCGCAGCTAACGTGGACCGCTTGGTAATGCAGTTACTATAACTATAGATATTACTGGTCGTTGATGGCGTTAGAAATGGGATAATGCGTGGAAAGTGAAAATGAACGCGTCGCACGTTGGTCGATAGTAACTAATTGTTATTATAAACTTATAGTATAGGTTTAATCATAATAGCTTCAGGCTAATTGGATAGATAATTAAGGGTAAAGGTAATTACGAGCGTATACATTGCATATACCGTCCCGCCATCCACGTTACACGTTGCTTAGTAGTCAATATGGCTTTAGGCTACAACGCGTTTATGAGCTACGCGATCTGCCAACGGCTGTCCATCGAAAATTAAGTCTCCCGCTGACGAGAACTTGAGATTAATTATGATTACGTGTCTTCCCGTTATTGATTATTAGTTATTAATTCGACAGCGCCACGTGTAAGGCCGTTAAAAAAAAAAGCTTAGAATTTTTTAACTCGTCTTAGCTCACGGATACAAATCCACCTGGGACATATTTGTGTTTGCATTGAAATGGGGAACGTCATGAAATTACCAATTAATTAACGTAAACGTCAGTAATAATAGCTCCAAGGTATCATTTCCTGGCATACAGTCGGTAGTTATCATAATGATCTCCAGTATGCACATCGGAACGACGAACATATGGGAATAAAAAAATAGCGATGAGTAAAAATAAAAAAAAAAGAGGGAAACGAACATTGACACTCGTACCCGCGTTATATAAGGTGACACTCAAAAATTGTTTCGTACGCCTCGAATTTCCAGACGCTCGTTGTGCAGCAGGTAGCGATAATGAACTTGTTGACAATGACAGTGTGAATAAAAGTCAGTGAGCCAACCCGTGATATTTTTCGAATATGAATCGAAATGCCAAAGCCCACGTTCGAAGGGGTCTCGTATGATACCCACTCGTTATATATATATATATATCTATACGGAAGAACATTCGGGCCTGTAGAATTCGAGTAGGCTGTTCCCTATATAAAGAAAAGCATTTGCGGTATTACATTATTGCAGTAAAGCCGAATAAGGGTGTAAGAAGGGCAGAGGAGGTAGATAGAACGCAGAGAAATATCCACTAGACGAAGCGAGGCGAAGGCCTGATTATTTGTATTTTATGGGTTGAACCCTCGAGTGCGGCCGACGCTCCGGCACAATGCGGCTCGCGACGTATAATGACGAGTGGCGGGAAATACAAACGAATATGCCACGAAGTGACACCTCTCAATGACTCGCGCGCGATGTTCGTCAGGCCTTGCAACGGCAATGGCAGTAAAAAAAAAAAAAAATAAAAAATCAGGAGCACCAACGGCAGTCCTTTCTGGGATGATTGTAGGCAGAGCAGAATAACACTTGTGCAATAATACCGAGCGATGAACCCCTTGTTTTTAATGAGAAATAACGGCCCGCGAACATTATTATTTTACGCCGTCATTTTGGTATCCGTTGGGGCCTCCGCTTGATACCTTGGTATACGTTAAATAAACAGAACTCCATCATCGAATTGTGAATGGAACGAATATTGCGTGATGTTCCACTAGAGATTTTATTCGTGCGTTACCAACGCGTTACGTAAGCGAATCTCAATTTGTTTATCAAACTCATTATGCATATGCATGTGGGACCTTACGAAATTTAGATACGGAATCAGCAGCCCTGATTGATTCCTTGCATATAAGATGGACCAGGTCGTCGTGCCTGACGTAAACCGTGGAGTTTGGCTTTCTTAATGAAGTTATGGATTCCGCGTAATCAAGGAGGCTAAGGCGTCGCGACGGCTTGCTACTGCAGGTATTCAATGTGCTGTTGTTGTTAGGCGTCGACAATGTATATTCATATATATTCATACAGTATATTCAAGCTATACATATGGACTGGGGCGTGCGTAGGAACTGTGTCAATTCACATATCCATCTTGTTCATCCAAGATTTGGATACATAGACACACAATTAAATATCTTTGGTATCTTTGCACATGGATGTCATGTGGGTGTGACAATAGCTGATTATTATTTATAAGAAATTAATCAGAGGCTATGTACAGTTTCTTATACTGGGTATGCTATTTGTTTTATATCAGAATATTCTCTCATCATTTTCATAGGCTAGCAATCAATATCGATTGGTTCTACTTGTATATGGATATGCTTATATGGATATACTGTATGCATAGTTCATCGTTAAAAAGGTCAAGGAGCTTGGAGAGCTCAGAGCAGTACGAAGCTAAACACCGAACAGCCAGCAGTTTGTCTTGGCCCATTAGGAGGAACGCTAGTTGGCTGGCTCTTGGGGTTTGCAATAAGGGTTGGAGAAGAAGGAAGTGGCTGTTTTATGGGCCGGCATCTGTTCGACGATCGTCTCGTTCCGATACCACTTTATCCTCGGCTCTAGCTGTTTCCTAACTGTTTGCGAAACAAGCTTTCCCTCCCTTCCCTTTATTTCTTCTTACCGGCAGAGAAAAGCCCAGAACCGAACCTCTCCGCCTTGAAATTACGCTCCACTGCCCTCTCGACCTCCTTCCTCCCTCAGCCCACGATTGCCACTCCGTACTTTCAGCATCCAGAATCTTTACTCTCTTACACTTATGGCTCTTTCTATTCTTTTCTCAAACTTTTTTTTCCTACCGGAATTTCCGTTTCTCGCCTGTCGTCTATTCTCTACCCTATGGCCACGGAACACGTAGACTTTTCGATCAGATTCCTAGACTGTATATACAGAGTATTTCACTTGTGGACGGACCTTTAGGAAATCCTCCCACCGGGACACAAATGACCCGGAACGAATTCCACATGGTTTTAGGGAAAAAAAAAACACCATTGGGGAAATCCCATTGCTGTAAGAAAGAGCGGAAATAAAAGGCGAGCTCTTAACTACGTCTATTCGATAAGTATCTCTCCGATGTAGTATCTCTATCAAGTATCCTAGTGGGCTGCAGCAAAAAAAGCAGGGAACCACAAAAGGCTGGAACACATGTTCTGGGAAAACTTTCCAATGATACATGGGAAAAGCTCGGAGCAAAACTTTCGGATATCGTCATGCTGTAATGATCCATCGTATTCTTGCTACGTCTTTCTCTCCCTCTCTCACGCTCGTATCAGTGGGTAAACGAAGCTTTATCTTGCTAACAAGAATTCGAAATCTTCCAGGAATCCTTACTATCACTACCAATCAATATAAACTTACCAGAAAGATATTAAACGATACACTAGACAGAATCTGTATATTAGATGCGCCATGTATCCAATGCATCGTGCCTGCACTTACGAAATAAAAAAAATTTCTGCAATCGTTAAATAAGCTTGTTATAAAAAATACTAGTTAACTATCACGATACTATCAGCAATGAAAACAGTAAACGTATACCAATATGAAATATAGCTATACGTATCCGCATATAGAGAGCATAAATTAAAGATACTTTTTTTGTTATGCCAAGAGTATATATGGTGTCTAGCAATAAATAAGCGTGTGGCGTAGAGGGAGTTGGCGATAATACGTGATCCCCTTGCGTTGAATACTTAATGCTAAGTACTCAGTGTATCTGCATACACACGCCCTTGCTGTTCCTGGCTACCACTACTGCTACTTGGTACTACTACCCCTGCGTGGAGGGGGTTGCGTATCCCAGCAGTAGTATAACGTCCTGTATATGCACTATGCATACACGGTATACCAGTGGCAGTTTCACATGTGTGCGGAAGAAATGCGGGCATATGTAACGTCGAAATGGGAAAACTGGTGGAGTGGGGGGTTGAGAGGGCGGAGAGGGGGGATGGCACTATTGAGTCGCAACACAATAAAATAACACGAAATACTTGCCGTAGCAAGGGCTGCGTCTGTTCTGAAGTCAGAGAGGGACGAGTAGATCGAACGGGAGCGAGAGAGAAAGAGAGAGAGAGAGGAGAGAGTGGAGAATTCAGTGGGGTAAGTGGTGGGGTTGGTTCCAACTGTATGCATTATGCAAGAAGATAATGCTCTCGGATACTTTGTCTATATGGGAATAACGCGGAATCGCTGGGTACGCAAAGGCAGTTGCGGCTACGGGATGGTTGCAGACGCAGGATTTAGGTACAGGTTGAATAAGACGATAGGGGAGGGGAACGGGGTTGGATGTATGGAAAATATTTATAGGGATGATTTTAGCGAACATAGTACAGTCAGTTGCCTTAGGTGGTATTGAAGGGTGAGAAAAAAAATTTAATTAAGATTCGGGGGTGGTTTGGGTCTTATGCAACCCTTGGCTATATGCAGGCAAGGTGCATAGGACGGAATGAGACGAGTCGATAGATCTCGAGAGTCGGCACAGGGGTGGCGCCGCCACTAGTGAAGGTGGTTGGTAGAGGGGCACATACCTAACCTAAATTCTGAATAAAACGGGGGTTGCATAAGAGATCAGGGCGTGATGAAAAACAAACAGCGGTTTAGGTTGCTGTTTGATCTTCGAGCCGCCATTCACACAACTCGACTCTCTGGTATTATCTATTGACTGTGTATCACGCATACAGTTCTCTCTCTCTCTCTCTCTCTCCCTCTCGCTCTCTCTCTCTCTCTCTTTCTCGCTCTCTCTCTTTCTCTCTCTATCTGTTTTACTTATATGCATTCATTTCTTCTTCTTCGTCTTCTATTTTGTTTCTCTTTCTCGTTCTCTCAACCCCTTCTCCCTCACCCCCATCCATTTTTCACCCTTACTTTCTCCCTTTGGCTGACCGTGGTCTCCGGTGGCAACGGCTTTTCAGTTCGCTGTGGCTGCTTGGCATTTGGGAATAGCTTTTATGCGCCAGCCACCTTTCATCTTCAGCGCTTGATGATGCACTCGAAGTGCGGAAAAAGAAGCGTCCCGGAAACACACGGGAGTATTTGAGTCCCAGCCATCTATACTGGTAGAAGCATTGCCATCAGTATTACTGCCATCATCATCTACTCATTTCGAATACTCTTGCTATATGTTCTTCGAGTGTGCGTCTGATAATGGTGCAAGAAAAGGTCAATGACACCCATAGTAGTACGTATATGCCATACAATATATATATACACACATAGCAAATATCTTGAACTTCGTGACACGTTTCTTGCTATCCTATGCTGCATCGAATGCAATCGGGTACCAGATTAATTTACCCAGCAGCCTGGCCAACCTTCTTCAGAATTCCGACAGAGTATCGGCCCTTTAATGGTCAGGCTTACATGAAAAGATGTCACAATATTTGAGCAACGGTGAATAATTTGACGGAAAATTATTGACGTATTTCATACGAGTGTCTACGTAGTACGAGTTACGGGATATTTAATTACACAGAGGCAAATGGTTCGAAGCTATTTTACGATATTATATTTTTAATCGATCGTCCGATCAATTTTATAATATAATTCAAAAAGTTTTAGTCTCTCCGTATGAAAATATAGTTGATCTTAATTTGGACAAGACTATCGCCGTAGCGAGCGCTCAAGTGGCAGCGAAGCCCTCAAACGCTCGAGGCAGGCAGAATCAGCCAGTCAGCCACCCTTGCAGCCGCGAAGGGAATATGGGAGTCGATAGGGAATAGATGGATGGCTGGATACAGCAGGTTGATTTCTGGCTTCCTCCTCTTACTCTTATACGTACGCTCTTTTTGTATAGACACCTTGCTAACTCAACCTTAACCTCCAGCTCACCCTTGTGGAGTTGCCACCCCGTGCCTCTTGAAACCTCCTTCAGGCCTTCCTTTCAGTGTTGCCTTATTGAATATCCCACGAGTGGAAAATCAGTTGAACCTCCCTGAAAAGGAGAGAGCCCCTCCCCGGCCCCCTCCTCACCACCCCTTCATCCACCATCATCTTTACCTACCTTCACTTCTTCCACAGATCTTCCCAGCTTCGCCAGCCAAGTCTGCCTGGCTTCACCGTAAAGCCACCCTCCGATTCGTGTTATCGCGTTGAATACGATTTCCTACCCCTGATCAAAATCAGATTCCTCCAATAGCAACACGCTGCTTTTATTGCCGAATCTCTTCAACGAATGGCAATCGGCACACTTGTACGATTTTATCAAGCAACAAATTCTCCTATCGGATTTCCTTCGAGAGTCACCCTCTTCCTGTATTGGGATTTATTTATTTTCTCCCTAATTTTTTTCTCTTTTTCTTTTTTTTTTCTTTTCATTGTGACGCATCTTGTCGCTCCTAATGCTCACTTGCGAATCGTCTTACAGGGTGCGCGGCGTCGCGAGACTGAAAACGAGCCGCGTTTCACGGAATCGACGTTACTTAAACGCGAGGGTGCAGAGTGTCTGTAAGGGATGACAGGGTAGCCCATACTCACCCCCTGTAAACGTAGATATCAGAGGAATGAGAGTCGGTAGAAAATAAAAGGCGGCGTCGGGAAAGCTCAAACCGTCAGACAGAATGTCGCCGTTTGACGTTTCCATGTATCATACGTCATTTTACGTTACGGACGTCGCTAATATCGTCTCGAATATTAGAAGCGTCGAGATGCGAAGACGAATTCAAACGACGCCGAGTGTCCTGTACGTCCTGAGGAAGACGTCTACATGGATTTCTTTGGAGCGTCGGAATTCGATCGTTTGTCAAACGGAATGAAGAAACGACACGCGAATTGCTTTGAGAAGAGGACGAGACGCAATTGGAATTCGGAATTTAGACACTTTTTAAAATTGCATCATGAAAACGAAAAAAAAACCTCAAAACGATTCAAACGTCACTCTAGGGGGAAATTTTTACTAACAAAATTCTTTCGGTCCATATCTCTCTCCCTAGGAAAATGTCAAATAGATGGAAGACAGTAAAAAAAAATATATTTCTTATTATATATTACGTAGATCTAGAATACACAATTTTGTTACCTTCTTAAACCTGAACGTGTAAAAGTCCTTCGTGAAATCGGATCTTACGTCTCGTCGTAAAATACCCTTAAATATAATAAAATGTAAAATATACTCCATATACATACTATACACGAGATATACATATAATGCGACGAAAAAAATGTGTATATACGAAAAATATTTACTGTAGAATAAGAAAAAATATTTTTTTTAACTGTATTCCACCTATACGACGTTTTCGTAACAGTCAACATCATCTCCATTACATTATCCTTATCCCTAAGTTCTCCCATGATATTCAAACTCTCCAGTCTTCACCCAGTCGAATCACAAACGAACTTTGATCGTTAGTTAAGAAGTGAATAATATTAATTAAAATGTTCTTTTGCGGCAGGGGGCTCTTTCTTCCCTCGTCCTTACGACCCCCAGCATCCAGCCGGTACTCGACTTGTCGCTCCTTGTTGGATATTTATTCGTTCGTTTTTTATTTATACTTGAGGTCTAGAGGAGGTCCCGCCTTATTTGCACTCCCCGCTCCGTTTCTTTAAACGGCGCGGCTACGACTGGAAACCCTTTCACCCCAGTCTGCAGGGACGTCGAGAGAGGGTTAAAGAAAAAGGGAAAAAAAAGGAGAAGACCAAAAGAGAAAAAAAAAATTAATGGAAGCATTCGAATGAATTTTATTAATTGAATCGCGCTCAGAGTGCCGACCTTCGACACGGGGTTGCATCCCTCAGCGCTAAGGGTGACTTGTTGCCGAACACCCCTTATACTCTTACAATCAAAAAGACTAGCCGATTGCCATTCCCTGCCTCAAACTGTGGTAAGCCATATATTCTAATTATATATTATTAATTAATAATATTTTTAACTTTTTAATCATAAAATCCTAGTCAAAGTATACCTATATATTCTTCAATTCCCTTTGATAAAATTAATAACCATAAGTATACTATTCGCAAATTTCTATATGCAATTGAGTTATCAGTCGTTAAGAATCTGCTTAACTATGCCGAGAACCAAGTTACAACGTATGCTTATAGGCCTATCGGATTTAGTACCAAGCACGAACTCGTCTCTCCAGAGAGCAGCGTTGCTTCTCATGTGCTTTGATAATATCACGCACGATCATACGTGAGTTTCTTGTCAATGAGATACATATGCAGATATATATATATATATATGTATATAAATGTCCAAAATATCTTGCGGATAGTTTGCGAAGATTAGTACATGAGAAAATTCGATAAATACATAGGTCACGTAACGCGGCAGAGTATACGTACGGAGTGTTCGAAGGTCTGTGGAACGTAGAAGATAAAAAGAGAGAGAGAGAGACACGCGAAGAGCGAGAAGATAAAAGGAAGACTAGTAGGTATTAATATTTAGCATCTCCGAAGCCAGCCGCATTGAAGCAACGTTCTATTCCAATTCGCCATCCGGCACCCTCTGCTCTCCCTTTCTGTCTTTTCTATCTTTACCCCTCTAGCAATCCCCATTACCACCTTCGAATATCCCTCCGACCTATACCTACCTTTACCGATCCTCCTTCGCACCCCGGGACTCCTCTTTACCGTAAAATATGTAAATCTAACCAATATTTCTAAAGATACAGCGGCATACACACCGAGCTCTTTTATGACGAGGCAGAGCGCGCGAAACCTGCGGATACCGGAACGCGTTAACGTTAGCTATAGCTATATGTACATACTCGGGTATACATATATATATATATGTAGATATATTTATGCACATGTGAGACAGGGTGGCCTACCACTTCGGATACGATGGAAGGGTGGAAGGATAAAATGTCTCTACGGTTAGGGGGGTGAGGGACTGTATATTTGAATGGGGTTGAATATTATCCATGAATATTTTGCAAGTTCCTATTTAAAAGAATTCCAGCCCTGGGCTAAGATAGGATAAGAGTTGCGAACCCAGCAAGATTCAGAATCCTCACGAGTATCTCCGGACGTTGTTTGAAATTACCAGAAAAGGGACTTCCGGTAATGGACAATGGAACAGGGGATCATTCGGTTGACAGAAAATATATAAGATGGTCCGGATAGTTTTTTGTCTGGCGAATAATTCAAATTTGTAGGTACGAATAGAAATGGAATAGAAAGTCGTGTCAGAGGGTGAAGGATTTAAAAAGATGAAGTATTTATTTAAAAAAAAAAAGTATAAACGAACCTTAAGGTCGTCTAGAAGATTTTTCACGTGGCTTTAAGTGAAGGTAACGAGGTTCGACATACCCGTCGCTTATGACGTTGCAGAAGACCCACCCTTCTTTTTGACGTAAGGGTGGGTAGAGAGATTCAGGGATATTTTCAAGTGGCCTGAACTTCGCCTGATTATGTTTATTCATGCGCTACGACTAAGTATATTTTCGGTTCTTCTGATGTCTCGCGGATGATTCTAAATTGCTCGGTAATGGCGGTTGGCATTTGCCGAGAGGTGGTTACGGCTGCCAACCCCTCTGTTATCCCCTGTCCCCTGCTACCTTCTCTCGCACCGGAATCACCCGACCACCCTCAAGACCGAGGGGTTTGTAATTTGTGCTCGGTGACGCGAGCCACGAGGTTGCTTTGACGCTGAGTAATTTCTCCTATTAACTTTACATCATAATTACTGATATGCTTTTGTGGGGTAAGTCGCATGTGAATAAAGCGCATTCGGTATACGACGATACTCGTACCATCTGTGTAGAAAGACGTACCAAAGTATCGATAAAATTGATAACTCCAATTTTGGATAAAACTATATACGGGTATAGATATGATTAATATATATTTTTTTAATATTGCGTCATCGTACGTTACACAATAATAACTCGTATTGGCAGTCGATCGATTACTCCGTGACCTATGCCATTTCATTGATTATTTCGGTCTACTAAAAGTATCCGAAGTAATCGATGAACTTGGTGTGCATGATAATAGGTATTGCCAGAGATATCGTCCAGGACATTGCCCGGTCGTAAACTACCTGGATAGACTAGGAATCCAGCAGAGTTATCGGGCATTGTCTAGTTTCTTTATTGGATAACCAAACTTACCCATTTTATCTTGACAGGTTTGCATGCCGCTGCATTTATTGGTTTTATCGCTCCTACCTTTTACGACTGTTATTTCTGACTGTTAACGATTCATATATCTTGTTACGTTTCTCCGAGCCTTGTACAGTGTGTGCAGGATGTTAGGGAACGTTCAATTAATTCTATTCAGGTTGTATCAGAGAATGTATTAAGAGCGTGGTAATTTTTTTTAAGGAAAATTTTTATTACGTATACTACCTAAAACGGTGTATCCTACTTTTCCATTGCACTTCCCTATCTCCCTACCATCCTTGGCATCCGTCGCCAATTCTCAACAAATTGTAATTTCTCGAAATAAATTGAATATAAACGCGGCGTAATTCGAATGCCTGCTGCAGCATAGCAACATAATGACGACGGGGAAGGAGAAGGGGTATCGCGGTACAAGTAAGCAACGAGGACGTAGCCATGCGCAAAACAGCAATCTTTCGAGGCAATCTCTTTAATAAATGTACCATACGTTCCCGTCTTGAATTACGTCTGCGTAATAACGACGAGGCATAACGAATCCACTTGCTGAATCGAAGAAAAAAAAAATCCTACTGCACCAATTTCCAGTATTTCGAATAATTATTTGAAAAATATCATTTTTCAAAATTACATACCAAAAAGATACATTTCTAAGGGCGGTGGGGGGGGGGGGGGGCGGCTACGCTGTCAATTTCACGTGTAAAATTCGCCGCAGGTAGTTTCAGAAAATTTCGTTAGCTAGGCGAAGGTCGTGATCTAACTTTTTGACCAGGGGTGGTTTTCGAGTCCGTGTAACCACGGTGGCTAGGAAGGTCAAGGGTGTAGAGGGGGTTGGCTCGCGGGGAAGATTTCGGTAACGGGTAGCCCTTCGTTGTACATAAATAATTGAGTAGTTCGTTCAGGGGGCCGAAAACGGATTCCCGAGGTTTGATTTTAGGTAAAGCGTGGATGGAAGGAAATTATGGTGTTTTTCATTTCCCTCTACTTTGCTCTTTATTCCACTTTCTCTCTCTCTCTCTCTCTCTATCTCCCACTAAACAGAATGCTTCTCCACGCTTGTGGCCTCTCGGAGCAACGAAAACCACCGCCGTCGTCTCTTCCACCCTTTTCGTACCGGGAACAGGCTACTCCCTCCCTTCAGGCCTCCCAACTCGCGGTACTCCTCGTAATTCGCAACTTAAGCCGCGCGGCGCATAACTAGAGAGAAATAATTAAGCTCAAAGGCCTGCGCGGTTTTTAATGTTTAATTATTAATAACCACCGTTGGCTCGTTTAGCCGTTTAAGTTTGTGCTGACGACCAATTTGTCAGATATTAACCGAAAAGCCGTATCAAGCAATTTAAATTTTACGTTAGAGGAAAACTCATCGTCAACGAGCGTCACTCCTGCCACGTGGTAGGATATTCGTATCCGCCTTCAATTTTACGACCCTTATCGGTCCGTCATTTAGTACATTTGGTTCATTCGTCATTCGTTATCTCCAAGCCGTTTGTAAGCTATCATCACTCATCGTGATACGATAGGTATAGGTGTACTAGTGGTCCAACCCTTTTTTTCCTAGATCGTGCATTTTAATGTGACGTAAACGCCCTTTTCGAAGTACGCAGATGCAGACGATATTGCTAAATGGAGAGACGGGAAACAAATGAAAAATATATATTCGAGAGACACTTGGCCGGTCTTCCTGATTCTATGCCAGAGGAAGCCTAACTACCCTTGGACGAGTGTCCGGCTCTATTGGACTTCTGTCAAATCGGTATTTCAATAGCGGTCCAATGTAAATGCTCTGGAATTCAGGGAATATCTCGGTGGTAGAAGAATTTGAATTTTCGCCGAGAAATAACGACCCACGTCCGGCCATTGGAGTGTCTCCTGGTGAAGGAGTAGGTTGGCCACTTGGCAAATCACACAGGACATCTTAGGAATCCGTAGTGGCTCCTTGAGTGTGCGGTACGAGATTACCCCAAAGGCAAAATTCGATCGGGGATGACAAGATGGTATCTCCTATCAAGGGTTGCTGTTCTGTGAAATTCGAGGAATTCGCGACCACGCGGATACTACCCCCTTTATTGTTCCTTCTCTTCTTCTCTCTCCCTCTCTCTCTCTCTCTCTCTCTCTCTCTCTCTCTCTCTCTCTCTCTCTCTCTCTCACACTCTCCATTGTGATTCTTTAACTATGGTTCACATCGACTTATATCTTGGAAGCTGATGATCATCCGAAGACCTCCACCCTTAATAAAATGTAAAATCGATAATTCAGAAATTTTTTTTAAGTTGGTAAGTGAGTAGGCGGATAGGTAATAACTTTTATGAAAATAATAGAAGACTTTTCCCAGGTGAATTATTCACCTTTTTTTCATTCCCCATCTTCTTTAGTCTCACTTCTTCTACTCGAAGACGCTTAGCGTCAGAATGCGAAATTCTAGACCGGTGCTGCGAGAGTCTCAGGAGTTTGACGTGCTGTCGAGGGGTTAAGTATGACTTGACGAAGTTGATCTAATTAACTTTGAGTCTTTGGCGAAGTCCTTCACCCTTGACGAAGCTGAAATATCGCCTCGTCCTAAGCGTGTATCACTGCATCGCGAAAAATCCGATAGCAGGAAGGGGTTGAAGTCCTCAAGGATTTCTTTCACGTGATAACGAAAAAAAAAAAAAAAAATATATAAAAATTCTTTTATCAGATTTAACTCCCTATTACACCAACTCACTTAATTTTTCGTCCTCCTCGCCCTACTCACTTCTAAACACCCCCAAGCGCACTTTCGTATCGTACAAACTTTCAATTAAAAAAAAAAAGTACAGTAAATTCCTAATCGTTCTAAACAAGGTTTAAAATATTCTAACTGCCAATGACTAATTTGACTGCCGCTTCTCGCATCCCTTAAAAAATCCAACAAAGTACCGACCCTTTGACCCACAGTTCATTCAGTCAAATTGTCAGACGAAAACCGTCGGCCATAAACGTATATTCTCATGGAATGTCCTTTAGCAGGAGATAGCCCAGTACGAAGGACATTAGGAGACTGGAGAATACGTCGAGCTACATCCATTCTGTAAATTTGTCTGGCGGATCTATAATTCGGTATAGTAAGTCAGAGCACGCAGATGCACACATCGATAGATTCTCAAATTCCCCTAGAATATATACTATGCACATATGTTAACGCGCATAAGGAATATGCACATACATATAGATATAGCACCTGTATAGATAGAATATAGTAAAGTACAAGAGTTAGGTATAGGACGTTATAGGATCGGATATAGGTGGTACAGAGAAACGGGGTAAGACACACTCCACGCTTGACGCTGTGGCGTGGGAAGATCTCTGATTCAATAGGGGCGTATTGTTCGCGTCTTATCATAATATCTCATAATTAATATCACGGCATTGTGGTATAGATGGATAGGCAGGCTTCGCTGCCACAGCCACTGATAGCAAAAGCGGTGCCAGCCTGTCTAATGCAGGACAAGGACTCGGCTCGTCGGTACCAGAATCAGCGAATCGTTCAAGTACCAGAGACTCCTTGGAATCCATGCAAAGATCCTTTCTGCCGATAATTCAAGCTCCTTCGGGAACTTTTATCCAGGACTTTCATTTCACCTTAGCAGATCACCCTCTCTTCAGGCGCACCGACTATTACTCGCTCCTGGGATGCTGTCCTCAGGATGTAGAACAGAAAGAGGATATATACCTATTATTCGTGTACCACCCCTTTACCACCTACGTCGCGTTCCACTAGCCGAATCCAATTTTGGAGTTTCAGGAGCGATCCTCCGAGGACTCGTCACGAGTGAGGGTGACTTTAAGAGAATGAGACTAGGTTCCTTGTTCGTAGGAGCTGGAAGGGAGGCTGGGATAGTGAATTAGAGCGAGAGAGAATTACATAGCTAGAGTCATTCGAAGGGGTGAAGGGGCGCGTGTGTGTGTTAATTAAATTCATCGATAGCACGTGATCCTCCGACGCGTTATTAGAGATTGACGTGACGTCGCTTGGCGTCTCTGCCTAAATCAAAAGGGTTACTTGCATCAGGAGGTATAAAGCCACCGTCGCTCCTCCACCCTCCGCGTCTCCTCGTAGTTCGACGCGAGACAAAGGTTACTGATGAGCGAACTGGCAGATCCAGCAGAGGCTGATGGATTCGTCAGGCTGATATAACCAGCCCCTGGTATTGATAATCATAATTTACGAACGTTATCATTGCTCTTCAACGAAATTACCTTCTCGGCCATTTTTCTTCGTCTCGCGAGGTCCCTATCGGTCTGGATGAAAAAAATCTTATTTCTCTTTTCTTCCTCGACGACGAAAAACCCTTTGACTATAGTAACGGCAAGGGCTACCCAGTTCCTTCCTGTATACCTAATACCTGAACCATGGAGACTCCTACCTCCCGTAAGCTACGCAAGCACAGTCGGCATTGAGCTTACAAAGGAATCTTCTATTTAGAATACGTACTAACATCCGTCTATTTATTGTCCATTCTAAAGGTTGGTATCCTTGCTGGTATCGTCCTTACGTCTTCAAAGGTACCTTCAAGCAGGTATTCCTTCCTTTGACGTTACCTCAGATCTTACATTCTAATACGAGGACCCTCGAACTCCTTAAACTCTAAGGATAAAGTCTCAATAGTAGTACTAGATCATGCGGGTCATATGTCTTGACATTCTCTTTGAGTTTCAACTGCCCCTAATCATTTCTTGATAACGATTCATCCAGATCAATACCGTACGCGCTTTATGGCTTTATCGCAATATATTCATAAGCTACGTTATTACGGACGTCGGTATCGAATTGTGTACACGTTCAAGGAAAAAGTATATAAACGTAGCTTTAAATTTGTGCTTTGGTTTTCTCAAACAATGCAACGTCGATATCAGACCCGTAACTGTACGAATAAGGTGGGATTTAACGTGAAAATGTGTACGGGGATGTTCGATGTGCGCCGGTTAAGTCGGCGACTCACTGTTTGAATACTGTTAACTTAACGAGACGCAAGTATTTACATTGAGGATAGGGGATGATCTTCCGCGCTACCCTATAACAGACTTATAAACATGCGAGTACCAGCCTCGCGTACGATTCGCGTACGTAGACATCTTGGGAAAATACTATTTCCTCAAGATTCACCTACATAAACCATCCCTTAATTCGCAGTATATAAAAGCTTTATCTCTTAGGGGATTGAAATACGTATTTTCGTATCAACGTTCCTTATATTATCAAGTGGATTAAAATAAGGTTCAGTGGGACAGCGCAATTGTTTCTAAGGGTGGAAGGGTTTCGACGGGCCATCTTGAAAGGGGGATGATAAATCAAATGGAATATGGAGGCATGAGAGAGTTTGGTAATAACGAGTTGGCGAACAGGAAACGAAGTGAAATATAAGGTAAAGAGAAAGAGCGCAGCTATACACGTATAACCTGGCACTAGGTTCGGCTATCTCTAGCTGGTTTAGGCCCGAGTAGGTATACGTCATGGGTATGGGGGGGCAGAGTCGTGAGATAAGGTGAATCAAATCGTAAATAACTGCAGAATGGCGGAAAGGAAGGACGCGGCTGTAAGTGGGGTGTTACGGGGGGGGACGACGCCTCGCCAACTGCAAAACTCCCTGAGTTTTATAGTTGAATCGCATGACTCCGAAATCTCCATACATTCGGCGCATTCTCTCTTTTCTCTTTTCACGTCAGCATTGCCGCCGACCTTATACTATATTCCGTCACTTTCTTTCTTTCTCTCTCGCTATCCCTCGTTCGTTTTACCTGACTCCCCCACAATTTTTCTTTTTTCTTCCACCACCCTCTCTACCCGCGAAAGAGCACCGGCTATTTTTATATCGCCATTCCTACCTCACGGCCGGGCATCCCTTACTTACTCAAAGCCCCCATTGCACGCTGTGATTAATTTCGTATTCCTAGATACATTCCTCGGGCATGCACACGCCAGGCTCATACTTCATACGCTGTATGTATACAGTGGCGTTTACGAGAGGCTAACGGGTTTAGGTTAAAAAAATTATTAACAGAGTTCAAAGTTCAACCCCTGAACGTTAAAAGTCGTCTCGTCAGGCTAAGAGAGCCGACAGGCCTCTCTTGCACCAAGTGGGATTTAACTTGAACCTTACTGAAAATTCTTTTCTACCTATTCTGTTCTATACGATTCCAGTAAGAATTCTCAGTCTGTTTCTTCATTCGGGCTTGAACCTAACGCTGATTCCTCACGCTCACTTTTGAATTCCATTTTATTCCATTATTCGAAAAGAAGAATTGTTCGGCTTGTCGATCCTGAGGTCGGGAGTAACGCGAGAATGGGTTATAAGGGTGGCGGTATACTGACATAGACCGAGGACGCGGATGAAGGGGAACGTCGGAATGCAACCCGTAAAAGTCGGTAATGCTAAAAGTTTTAACGAGTTTGAGTGATCGCAGTCGATGTAGCCACAACAATAATAATACCGCGAACCGCGGTACCAACTTATGGCATTTGCTACCAATGCGAGGGATTCGCTTCGTGGCTGTGAACTTTGTACCTCCTGTGGATGCACCCTTGGTATTAACTATCACGAGATTTTTCACGGTGTTATAATTTCTACCGGTGTGATTTATGATTAATTTCCATTGGGTCGTTGTATGTTAAAAAAAATTGGGGATGATCGCAGATCTTCGATTTGACGTATCAAAGCGGTAAAAGCATTGGGATTAACGTCGCGCGAGTCGGAGAACGAGGGACGGAGCTACAGAGCGAAGGAATGACGGAATGATGGAATGAGAGAATATGGAGACGCGGAAGGAGCGTCGAAGAGAGCCGAGGGAGCCAATACATCATTGGGGCCCGTTCGTAGAAGGTGGAGCCGCCAAAACAGCAATTACCTTCGTCGTGGAATCAAATGAAATAAAATTACATTATCTGGCATGCCAGGGCGCGATCAATCATAGACCCTTTACCGAGGAGAAGGTGGGTAAAGCGAAGGGCCACGTCGGCGCGAGGATACATACGGAATACTCGTGTTACGTCGATCCCGAGCAGAAGACCCTGGACTTCCTCCTCGTCCAGGAAGAAGAGAATCCATTTGGTCGGACGTTGAATTCGACCATCGGTCATTGGATGACGCACGGAAACGCCAGGATCTTACTGATTAATTTCATCCCCTTGGCAAAGGGGTTGAAAGAAATGAGAAAATCGAATAAGCATCGCTACACACTGTACATTGTCTTCCAAGCGCTGTATGGCTACCATGAAATCATTTATCATCGGATTGATGATCCAGATGACAGCCAACCTGGTAACGCAGTCTGTACTCTGCGACATCATCGAAATTATTCAAAATGGGGTAAAGGTCCAGGATCTTATTATTCTTCCATCGTGCCCTTTGTTTTCACAACCCTTTATCTTGGCCGTACAGATTGTAAAAATACCAACGCTCGAACCCCGTCTCAACATCATCGCCATCAACCCCATCTACCGCCACCCACCAGTCCCGAGGGTGTGATGCTATGCAAATCTGGACAGAGGTCTACCTGCCCGTTAACGCCATAGGGAATCTTCTCTCGTCATCCCTCGAGGAGCTGGTCTGCATTAATCCAGAGGTGTTTGTCGAACGCTGTACCCTTTCCAAAACCTTTCACAACAAATCATCCCCTGCCTGCTTCCTATTGGCCATTTCGGTGTGATACCCTTTCGCACGGCCAGCGTCATCCCCTGCGTCTTGGTACTGGTGAAGACCAAAGTTCCTCGAGTATAATCGAGCTACGAGGTCAATCCTTGTTTAACCCGGTCAAGGTCACTACCTCTCTCAGCGACTACGATGACTACGCACCCTCTGTACCTGTGAACATTGACCCTACAGCGTAGCAAGGGTACCCAAATTCTCATTTTCAGCACTGGAGGCAGTAGCCAGTAGCGATGTCAGTAACGGCAATGACTGCAATCCCAACACTAGGAATTGTAACGAGAGCATTGTTAGTCTACGGTTCACGGCGACAACCCCCCGGGCGTTTCATTTAGAATGAACTTACCGGTACGGAGTCTCGTGAGAATGGCAGCGCACGCGCGCAGTTGGTTAACGTTAATTGTAATGCTTTTTGGTCCATACATGATTACATGATGAAATAATCCCTCATTTATGAGTTAAGTGGTCTGTGGAACTCGACGGCGCTTCTGATGAAATGCTCTTGGCGGGCGCAACGTTACGTAGGACGGGGGCGAACGTGGGGAGGGGTGGTTTACATCGGTGTTGGTGTTTGGTAATGATGTTGGTGATGGTGACGTCGGTATAGCTTGGCTGGTAGGTAGGCCGGAGGATGTCGACTACTGGGAGGTTTCCAGTACTGGAGAGTGTAGAGGAGTAACGGGTCTGTTGGTGGTCGAGAGGGTGAGAGGGAGAAGGGGGAGGTTGCTTCAGGAAAAGGCAGGATAGGAAGGACGTCGGCATCGCGACGCAACCCTACGGCGCCGTGAACCTTTGCCCGTATTATAATTACATTCTGCGTCCCGTAAAATTGCAAATAATTAAGATTCATTCAATGTAAGCAATGTAATAAGCAATGCAAACGTAATTTACCATCCCCGTGGCAGTACCTGACTTATATACCTTTCTCCTTGTTTCTTGTTCCACTTTCACCCTACTGTTACTTCTTACGGCTCTCTCTCTCTCTCTCTCTCTCTGTCAGTATTTGCCTTTAACACCGTTAGGAATCACCGAGTCTGATACACAATTAACCCTTAATACGTCCAGTGAGAGAAACGAGGAATGCGGGAGATCGCGTTGCGGAAGTGATTTAAAAAAAAAATGATAAAAACAATCAAATATAGAAAATTGAGTAAATTGTGAAATTACTCAAGAAAATATTTAAGGGTGATCTTTATTTTTTTTATTTTTTTTTTTCGCAAGCTTTACTCCACCGTCACGATCGTATCTTCACAATTCTATATAGCACCCGTATCAGACACAACCACTTCCTCTGATCTTCTCGAAAACTTCCTATCTTTTCCGTGGGTGGCGCCCCTCTCACGTTGGCCCCCTCCGCTGTTATATCAAAGGAAAACCAGATGATATATCGAGACAATATGGTCCCATATTTCTGTCGGTGTCGGCCGAGGATTAAGCTTATACTCTTTCGCGACCGAATATCTTCGGCAGTTGTCACGTAGAGACGCGCAGAGACACGTAGCGTTGTGCACAGGATCGAGGGGAGAAAGAAGCGGCGTCGGGACGCCCCCATAGACGCTGCCGGGAGCAGCGCCGTTAAGAAAGAGACGCGAGTGATAAATAATGGTTCTGATCCGTTGTTTCGAAGAGAGAGGAGCACTGCTGCGGAACACATATATGTCTCTTCTTCCACACACGTGTCTATATCTATATACAAGGTATACCCATATCTATACTATATCTATAGATAAAGTCTGCGACAAAGACTTATGGCATTGTCCTTCCGTCTGTTCTGTTCTTTTCGAGACAGCCGATACAAAGGAGAGACGAGCGAGAGCCCTTTGTACCTCGGTCCGCGTGTGTCTCTCCCGTCTCTCCTGTTCCCATTCACCCCCTCCCTGCCCACGTTCTCCCTCATTTTTTCCCCCTCCGTTTCACCTTTTTTATTCTCCTACTTCCTCTCACACGCTCGGCACGACGCGCCCATTAGCGGCAGGGTAAAAGCTATTGGAAAAGTTCTCGCGAATCTTTTGAGGGTCGCTCATGATTTTCAAGGAATTGCCGAACAACCCCCTTATGGGCCACTTCGATGTTTTCCTATATGTACTTTATGTTGGAGAAAGGAATGCGAGTGACGCTGACGATTAGCAAAGGATAAATTTAAGAAGCAGGATTAGTAGAATGGACGATCGCTGGCTCGGTTGGTAATGCTGGAAGGCATTGCATGCACGGCATTGATGAATACAATGCGACGTGATTGTACCAATCATGCGATATTATAATCAATAATACTCGCTATTAAAGTCCAACTATGCTCAACCGCTACCGCTACTAATACAGACGATGCACCGCAACGCCATTAACGAGTCAGTGGAGTTCAACCATCTTGGAGAGTTCGTTTCTTGTTTTTACTTATATTTAATTTTTATTAAAAAAATTATTTCTTTTTAATAATTAATGCCAATTAGTAAGAATCGATTAACAATTTTTTTTGCACGTAGTACTCTGTATTCGTCAAGGTTTACTTCGTTCGAATCTTACGTGTTGTGGTATGCACTGACGAAGGGGTTGATACTACCCCCTCGGTTGAGAACCACTGGGTAAGAGTAAGTAAATACAAACAGGCAGTGCCAGTCAGTGCTCGGAGCCATGCGGAGAGACACTGAAACGTCTGCACTGTCTTCGCGTATCTATAAGGGGATCGTAAAGTCACTGAAATCGGCCTGACTCGTAGGATCATTTTATGGAAACAGCGAATCTACGTATTTTGCTTGTGGATTCGCACGAAAATGAATTTCGTCAATGTACGTCATTGATAAAGTAAATTTGAGTTGCTCTTTGTCTCTTTTCAATGGACTCTACCGCGTGGTACGGAAAGGAGAGAGAGAGACATAAAATTGGGGATAAGTCTTCAAGAAGTAAGAGAACGGAATTGCACGATACCTATGGTGGTGGGTACTCACCCTCTTTAACATTGAAAATATTTGGGGGTGTTTTGCTTCCTGAAACGTCGTCATTAAGTGCCAATCACTGCCATTCAGACACGGGATAAATTCGCGGAGGAAAACTGTCCAAGACGAGGAATACAGAGATTGATTTTGATTGCGTAGGGAAAATTCTAATTATTCGATTAAAGAAAAAGAAGTCTTGATAGATTGAAAAATTTGTTTTCGTCAAATCGCAATCTGTTACGTCTCAAATGGAAACGAATGAAAGGTTATTCTTGATTTCATATTTTTTTTTAATATTTAATTACGTTACACTAATTCGAAGTCTAGGACGTCGAGACGCCTCCCGGTTGGTTTCTGGACAAGACACGAAAAACTCACTCGCTAATGGTTTCCATGTTTATCCAGATCAGAAGTTTTTAACAAATAACATAATTACGGTACCGCGCTGCACGGTGTGGGCTCTGTTCGGGTATTTAGTTACTACTTTTTTATAATTAATACCTCGGGTGGTAAATTAAGTTGGAAAAGGGAAAAGTATTTTATAAAATAAATACAAGTGCGCTACCGACGCCCTGATGTAACCTTCTCCGTCGGCGACGCTATACCGACGTCGACGTCGCCGCCCCTGGGAGGTGCGCGGCATGAGATTCTTCAACTTTTCTCAGGACTCTGGAAATGAGTTGGTCAATTATAATGAAAGGTTACATCCCCCCCCTAACCACTGCCACCACCACCACCTCCCATAATTACCTGCAAAAAAGTATTAAGTCTGTCACAGCATTAATATCAAGTATCATTGAGAACCTTTGATACGGTTACAAAATAGTTTTACCCTTAACCGATAAGCAATATATTTTTTCCACCCCCACCTTATCAAATTAATCACAATAATTCCACGTCTCATGGCCGATCGTTATTATCTCCATAAACGAACCCAAGCATCAATCCATCCCACACTCATAATAACGAGTATCCAATAACTATTAAACTCCTCTATTCTCGCAGTTCGATCAGTATGATAACAATCATAGAGAATCCAATCAGAAAGTCAATCAGCATTATTCTTCATTTCTGGGTTACAGACGTATGAATAGAGAAAGCTCATTAATAGAAAATCGTCTGCTGCTCCGTTAGAAGCAAAGTAGAATATCAGAGAAAGGTAAAAGAGAAGAAAATGAAAAAAAAAAAGTATAAAGGATGCAGTTTACTCCAGAGGAGAATCTTCCACGTGCCCGTTAAGGTACTGTAGGTACGTTTGACGGTGCCCGTCATCGGGAGGTACCTAGGAGATAGACTTCCTCGCCGACCACTTGGCGAATAAAGTACAACAATACGAATCGTGGATTGTGTTTGAGGCCTCGCCGTGGCAGGAGCCTATTTACTCGGATAACGATGCTCCGGTTGACGACGGAATCGGCTCCCGGCACAGCACAGTCCCGGTTCCCATTGTTCCACCATAAAAATGTCAGTTCGCGAATCTATAGTTAGTCGCACAAAGAACGCAATGAAAGATGTATGGAAATAGCCAGATAGGCAGCAGTCGCTTTTTTCCACTTCTGACTGCCTAGTTCCTCTTCTCGTCCCGCAGCCAACCCCTCGCCCACCCACCCCTATCGTGGTCGGCTAACCACTCGAATGCACTTGTGCACATTCAGCCGCGGTAATGACGCATTGTTGAGAATTATCAGTCCCGAGTTGGGCACCGGCTAATTATCAACCTGCGAGCGAGCCATCCCCCGAATGAACAGAGAAGCCAACCCCCACCCTCACCCACCCACTCCTCGTCAGCACAGCCATCCCTTCTTGGCATTCGGCTTAAGATACTTGGAGACTTGAGAATTCTCATCTCAGTCAAGATCGAGTTTATTTCTCATTCAAGGTCCAGGTAGCTTTTTCTTTTTTCTTTGATGGAAAAGGGCTGCAGTTCTTATCTTTATCTTCTTGAATTGATCTCTGGAATAGCGAACGGATCAAAAGTGATTGGGGTAATATAGCAGGCGACGAGTAGACCAAACTATTCTTAGGATTCGTCTGGACGGACCGTGACGTCAGTGACGGTACGTAATGACGAGGCGATGGAGGCGTCGCGACGTCATGTTTTTTGAGAGTAGGTACGCGGGTAAGCAGTGACGTATGTGAATGGGTAAACGTAGAAGGGAGTGTAAATAAATCATTATCACTGCATGAGAATCCGTACAGTTGGATTTGATAAGACTGAATTTCTATGACTACTTTACTATCTGCTTACGTAATGACGAGGTCGTACGCTTTAATGACGTCATATCCTTCAGTAATGACTCTGTCTCTTAATACTCCGCGGAATGACGTCTAGGAGATTGTATCAATGAATTTTGAGAAAAATTTTCAAAATCGATTCCGAAAACGTTATTTCTCATCAGTTTGAGCCGAAATGAACAGATGGCGGCGTCCCGATGTCATCCGTCGTTAGATTGATAAGAAGGATCTGTGCCGCGGGGGTTGAAAACAGAGAATTACCAAGACGTAAAGCGAAAAAGTAAAGTAGAAATGGCTTCGGCGTTTGATTCGAGCTTTAATTTAACTTCATTGAGAGCTTGTCAATAGCAATATCTTTAATTGCCCGTCGAGGACAGCGCGATGCTCCATTTCGGTTCTCAATGCTAAGTTTTATTTAAATTCCTCAGGAAGACGGTCCGTCGTCAGGGGGGAGGTGGAAGAGGAGGGGTGGCTATCGACATTACGACTACTAAACTCACCCTCGACCTGCCTGATTACACCGGGCTCTCGAGGATAGAGAGACACGGAGGGAGGGAGGCATCGTGACGCGTAATTTCGAAAAAAGGTTATATACATAAGGGTAAGAGAGCCTTTATTTATTTTTCATGAAAACGATTTAATTGACCGATCGGTGCTTTGAAAGTATTCCACTTTTCCGCCGCGATCTATAACCCTGTACTTTTTTTTGTTCACGGTACTTGAGAGAGGGTTGGGCGATCAGCCGGATCTCACTTCTTTATCTTAATTATTCAGAAAAGTTAATTAGTTTTTTCTCCTACCACTTGGTCCAAGTCTCTTTGAATGTTCCAGCGTCTGACGTGACTCTATGTTAAAAAAAATCTGGGAATAAAAATAACATCCAATCAGAGCTTCGAGCAATGCGGCTGTGAGCGATTCGTGTTTTCTTTTGTGCTTTTTTAATTATTTCCAAGAAGAGTGAAAGGGGACGATGGAAAGGAGTGGAAAAAGAAAGGGTTAAAGAGTTCGTTAATCGTGATGAAAATTTTTTTAAATAAACTCCATAAAACTAAATCATCTAAACATCATCCAAGCGGACACGTAAAGCGCCGTTACTGTACGTGCAGATACAAATAAATCTAATAAATTCCAAAAAAGAGGCACGCGCTTAGCACTGAAAGAAATTGTAATTAAACAGCGACAATGGTAAAGCCCTGTATCGCCTAGCGGCTGGCTGACATCACACGGCGCCTCGGCAAAGAACGCGCCGTCGAGCGTCGCGACGCTCATTCGCACGCTCGCGTCGACTATCCGCCGTCGGTTTTAAAGTAATGAAAAATTAATAGCTATGGATATGGGTATAATGAGAGTGCTGCCAGGCATTCGTGCAGGCCCGTAAACAAGACCTACCTGCTGCTCTCCATCTACTGGCGTAAATAGGTACCAAGTGAGAGTAGGAAAGTCAAACGAAGTACGAGAGAGAAGGACAGAGAGAGAGAGAGAGAGAGAGAGAGAAAGTTCGAGAGTATAATAGAGAGAGCACGAGAGATCAGAGAATCTCGAAAGAGTCTCCTCTATGTGTCTCTACGTGCCGATGTCGCTATATTACATCGTGGCGAGGGGGATGACGGAGAGGGGGTGGCTGGTCCACGAGCGCCTTTTCACGACAGCGACAAAGGGCGTTTTTAGAATATTGATATCGAAGCTTGCGAGCCACGAGCTTTGAACGAGAAACACAGAAAACCATCCGTAGGACTCCCATTCTATTTTACGAAGCCAACCCCCCCCCCCCCCCCTACGTACCTTCACCCACCCATCCATCTATCCGCTCCTTCATCCCTTTTAGACGATACAGCGGATAGTGGATATTCTCGTTCTTTTGAGTAGAATACGGGAGGTACCGACATGGGTCAGACGGTCAGTACCATAACGGGAACTTACTACTGTTAGATGGTTGGGAACGTCTCTACTGGCGTGTGTCGCTATCGGTATGCTATCAGTTCTGATTCCTTTTTTTTTTTCATGACGCTCGTACTCTTTTATCAGATATCACATTCGTTTAATGTCCTTCGAATCGTCTCGGATTTTATCCCACTGAATTTTATCTGTGATATAGCACAGGCTGACCGCTGCGAAATCTTATTTCATATTGATAAGAGTTGTCGGGCACGAGAGCTAATGCGCGAGATGAATGGTGAATTTTTTTTATGGAGACAGTCGGATTTCTCCATTACTTAAAGCAAATCAATATTTTCAATATCGTCAAATGGAGGCATTCTTTATTTTTTTTTTTTCTGGAGAGCGTTATAGGTTCTTGGCTTTGCTTGGTTTCGAGATGCCACTGTCTCTCTTTTATTATTCCTTATTCTTCCCTCTCTCTCTCTCTTTCTCTCTCGTTTCTTAGCATTTCCTGTTTCTCTCAGCTCGCCGCAAAAAGGCGGCTGTGCATATCATTGCTCGACAGGGGAAGCCAGAAGAAGCAAATTTCGAATATAAGGACTGACAATAAAAGACGTCAGTGCTGCGGGTACATACCCCAACAGAAATTCTCCTAACGGCAAAGTCACCCTTATTCCTTCCATCCTATCGTGTCCCGTGTCTCCAGCAATTTGGTAAATGGCTCCTGCCAATATATCGAAGTGGAGCGTGAGGGGTCGAGGGGCAGAGTGCGGGTAGGAGAAAATTTTAAAAATTTCCGTTTCCTGCATTTCGACTGTTCGTAGCTTTACCTGCAAGCAAAATAAGATTCCATTAACGTTCTCGTTAGAGGATGGGGTTTGACGGTAGGTAAGAAAGAAAAAAAGAAGCACCACGTTTTTTCCTTAGAGAGAACGCAAAATCGTCCCGTTCAGATTCAAAGGGAAGAGAGAAAAATTAAGGGCAATGACAAATTCACGTCGTGTAGATAATTGAAATAAATAAAGGAGTAATAGAGGGAGCTCGAGAATAAGAAAGGATGAGAGACAGAGAAACAGAGAGAGACAGAGAGAGGGAACAGGAGAAGAATTTTTAGTAGGATGGGGTAGCAACCCCTTGACATCTGTAATTAAATGAAAACAAAAAGAAAATAATCATACGCTCTCTGGGTGATCCAAGGCAGCGGAATGAAAGAATCAGATAGGGGGTAGACAATGCCCTCTTGCCTGCTGAGAATGAAATGTCACCGGCTGGACCGCCAAGAGTCCATTTCATTTGGATCGCCATTTCCGGGCGTCTTTATTTTCCTTGGAAAATGAACGAACAAAAAAAAGCAAAACCAAATAAAGAGAGGACCTAATGGTACTACGTGACGGGGGGCTTGTCATGCTAATATCGTATACCGAGATATCGAACGCATAAAAATATTCTCAATACCTAACGTCATCCATCTGTCAAAATTCCATTGAAAAAAAAAAAAGGGATGATACCCCCAATGATATATGACTTTTGAAATGCTTCGTTTCGATCCCACCTATCGTCCCTCTCACTCTTTCGGTCGAGCCTACAACCCTCTCCGGATACGCAAACCCATATCCAAACCCAGTAGCAGCCCTATTAGAGGGACGTTGTGTCCCGGTACCATCGGAAAGCAATGGCAAAGACATCACAAAGCGATCTGCAGGCATCGGGCGACGCGAGCAATATGCCATCAAATCCCCGTAACCATCAATATCCTTCGTACCTCCGCCAGAGAAGCAACACTTTCATCCCTTACCGGGTGGGAGCGCATCATCCCTCCTTAGCCAGGAAAAGCACTGAAATGTTTTACATTGCAAAATCAATGCTGACATCGGCATCCCTCAACCTTTCTGTTATATACCCTGGTACTATGTATATACAGAGTGGATAAGGTATACCTCGTACTCACGTTCTCGCTACCTATCCTCTCTGTCTCTCTGAGTAAACCACCCTCCGGGGTAACTCCTCTTTTCTACCTTCAGGTAACGTCCCCCCGCCCCCCCCCCCACCCCGCCCCTCTAGACTTTCGCTTCCACTAAATCACACAATTATCGAAAACGCGTTTTCGTATATCCGAATGACTGTGGCAGACTGAACGCCGCGAATTGCGATAAAAGACCGTTTGCCAAATGTGCCGCATCCATTGTGCGATTTTTCTCGCAGACGCTTTACACTACGACTGAGAGCCTTTTGAAGTTTATCGACGACTCGAGGTCGGTGGGCGGTAGTGACGTCGGGACGCCAGAGCACTCTCCTCTTGGTACGTAAACGATAATGATGTTTCAGCTGAATTCTGCCGGATTTCCAATGAGATTTGTGAGAGAGGAAACAAACGCCTGTGGAAAGCGGTACGTATGATTGTCACGAAAAAGGAAAAAGCGCGGAATTGCGGTTTGAAATTCCGGAGAGTGGATTTCGAGAAAAGGGATGATGGGAGTAGGAAAAAAAAAGAAGAAAGACAACAAAGGGGTAGGATATCGCATTGTATTTTATGCACCATCCAATCTCGCGGGGCGCTTCGGTCCAATCATAAAAGGCAATCAGGTCTTTTTAAATACTCAGTGGTGGGTGCTGCTAAGAGAGCCAATAAAAACTCACTCCCCGGATTGGGTAATAAAGCTCCAATCAACGGCTTAATTATTCGATTACTGCTCCGCGATACTGCGAGAGTGACTGAGGGAAAAATACAGGATAAAGTGAGTAGGCGGAATGAAGTGGCGGGAGGGGAAGGAGATGGTGGGAAGGGGTGGGGATGAGGGGGGTAAACGAAGACCCTTTGAACGGGTACGGCTTAAGGAATCGAAGATAATTAGAAATAAATAGTAAGGGAATTCCTGTTGGCTTTTCACTATAGGTATACAGTGTGATCCTATTGTTTTAATTAAAAGGGAAAAGGACTCTCTCTGTCTCTCTCCCGTATAGACTCCCTTTTCAAGGAATCAGGGAATTCGAGAGATTTCTTATACACCCTTCTCTGATAGGATTGAGAGCGTCTTCGAGCGTAAACTGGAAACAACAACGGGAAACGGTCCAGGCCTCAGTCACGCCTCGATTCAGAAATTCAGATAAAGACGTTACTTCCTATTTATCAGTTTTACGTTCCCTTCCTTCTTACGGCTGATAGTTTTAATTCTTTTAAGCCGAGCATTGTTCGGTAAAATAGCGATGTGCTTTAAGGGAGCTAACGAACTAGAGAATTACGAGAGAAATGGGAAGGAGAAATTTTTATACTTTTTTTTTTTTTTTTTTATGGATCACCAGCCGATTGGACCCAGTCTCTTGGATAATTTCGACATGCGTTAATATATTCGACGATTTTTATAACCACATTCGGGGACATATTGGCGGCTTTAATACTGCATAAAATTTCATAGCCACGTAGTCTCCCTGCGATATCCATAGGGTGTACCGTGTAGTACCTATATCGGTGACGCTTATTGAAATACATATTTCATGCTTTTGACAATCAGCCATTTGACTTTAATGCTCGTCGTACGCTTTGGCACGATACTATTTTATACAGAGATGTATTATTAGGTGGGGCAATATAACTGTAGGGTGTGGGTATTGAATTTTGAAAAAAAAAAAAAAAGTACCCTTTGACTGTGGCCACTTTCTTCGTCCTTTTCTCCGCACTCTAACTAGAGCGAGCGAATGTCGTATTTTTTTTTTTCATTCTTTCGCAAATAGCAACGAAATAGGCGAGAGTCATGAATTCGCGTTACGCAGCGAGAGACTTCTCTCTCAAGATGGCTTCCGTCGCGAAACTTTATTAGATATTTTCTTCAATAGGATAGAAATGCAAATAACAGTTGTCAAGTAACTTCCTTGCAGAGGAGGCGAAGGCGCTGTCGGAGTACCAATATTGAGCCGTGGTAAAAGTCCACCCCCAAGCACCTTGAGCCTTCAGCGGCTGGCTGAAAGCCGTGCGCGCAAGTTCCTACCCCCCGCGGAGCAACCCCACCCGACGTCCCACACTACCGTCTCGTCAGTGAATATTGTACAATATTGCATTTCAGTATTTCCTCGTGAGTCGTCTGCACCGAGAAACATTAACCCTCTGGTTAGTAAAAGACTAAATTTTAAGAGGAGTCACGAAACCCTCTTTCCCTTATCATTCTTACCCTCTTGTCATTCTCATCTTCGAAGCTCAGCTTCGTTTCCTACGACTCTTATGGACGTGCCAGCTCGATCGCTTTTGCTCCGATCGCACTCAGCACGTGTGACTCACGTATCACAGAAACTGGATTAATGGACAAGTCGGCGCCTTCGTAATATCAAGTTATTAATACAACCCACTTCGTCAGTGAATTGACACTGGTACCACATACCAGTAGCGAGTAAGCCGCAACAATACAGTGATAAATATAAATAGAGAAATGAAAGTGGATGAAGATCAATTCGAAGCACACGATTGGCAATACGTGGTTGACACGTTTCGTCATTCCTATTTCTGTCCACATACGAGTATCGCACGTGATACGTATTCCACGTATGCATAACAACATCCGAGATCAAAATGATTAAATCGAAGACACATCGACTGTATGCTGGGATCAGGATAAAGTATGAAAAAATTTTTTAAAGACGTCCCGACGCCTACAAAACTTTTGACCGATCCCATGCGAACCGAGGGAAACGTTTAAAGAAAATATTTTGCGTAATCTACATTTTCATTCTAATTTATGATTCGAGCACGCTGAGTGGACTGGGTAAACGAAGGAGCGGCACTACCCAATGAACGTCTGCTCGATTTGCTTTCGTATTTTCGCGTCGCGACGCTATCCCGTCTCTCGCCTTTCACCCCCGCCGGCCCAGTATACCACGTCGACGACGCCCTTCGTCGCAACCGTTTCTACTTGGATTTTATAATTAATTATCTTAATGCATCCGATTTGAGAGACCATGGGAATCGTAGAATGTAAATTCAGCCTGTTCCCTTTTGACTGTGAAGTGTACCAAGGAATTTAATATATATATATATCGCCTACCATATATTCCACTTCGCGTCCACTTCATTCAAGTGCTTAAAAAGCCTGTCGATATCACTGAAGCATTTTTAATGACCCGATGAACAATGACCCCTGAGTTCATCGAGGGCGTCGTGTCGGACGACTCGAGAATGACGTAAGGTTGACAATAATTTATAAATACATCCATAAAATTTACACGTATGGATCGTTCGGGACGCGTGCTACAATTGACACGTCATCTAAGACAATACACATCTTTCGTTCGTATAAGGTCAATTGAAGAGGTTCGAACCGATCATTCTAACGATAACGAGACAATACTAGTTTTTTTTTTTTTTTTTTTTTTTTCTAAACCAATATTTGTCTATAAAGTTGCCAGGATTTCTCATATCCAGCGAGAGAACTCGCGTTGGTATTACGGAAGGAGCGCGCAAGTTTTCTATGATAAAATATTGATTATGGTTTTATTGTAAATATGCAGTGACGAAGGGGGAGGGGGACGGCGGCTTTGTAGGAAGTTTGAAAACTCTACGAGTGGATTAATATCGCGGAGTTCTCGTAACTCGTTGTTGATTTTGTCTGTCTCCAGTTGCACCCTTCCTTCAGCCCCTGGTCTACGTTCACCCACTCTCCCTCCCCCTTCAACCCCTTTTCTGGCAAGAATCGCAACCAGTTTTCCATATACCTCCCCTAACCCTTTTCCATGCCCATCTATTTCCTGCCCAGAATACCCCCTCCCTCCTTCATACCCTTTTTCTCATACACACAGCAACGACAGCAGCATCCCTCGTGAGGAGCTCAAATGTCTCTAATGAACCGGCTTGTGTGCTTATATCTGCGGCTCTCTAACCGCTTTATACGAGGACCGGCAGGACGTGCAGGTAAATAATGGGGACTAAATAAAAATACGTCACTGCGAGGGAAGTCGAAAGCTTAGTTATGTGCGTGCGGGATCCTCGTGGATGCTGCGAATGCTGTACCGATGACGTTGGACGATTTTTTCTTCTT